>REGM01000118.1:41896-71037 GCA_004194415.1 Aurelia aurita | reverse complement strand
TCAGCTCTGATAGACGCAGTTGGATATTTTTAAAAAATTATCTTTTTAGGCAACTAAAATAGGCCCGCATTTCCCGACAAGCGGGAAAAGTGGGTCTATTTTCAAAACTCGTATAATAGGGGAATATTGAAAAGTAAACGATTCAAACAATTAATGGAATCATATTCCCCAACTATTTTCTATTCGATAAAGTGCCAATCTTTGCCTTTTATTGCAAGCAATCCCGTTCCCGCGACGAAAATAAAACTGCTGTCCTATGCGGTGATCCACCGGCCGTGATCGAATTTGATAGTAATGATCAAACAAAAACTTTTGCAGTTTGTTTTCGCCCATACCCATTTACTGGTTACAAGACAGCACTTGCAGTAAAAGCAAAGCCTTTTTCACATTTTAGACAAAACAACGTGGCAGGATTAATATAAGTGCGAAATGTTAAGCAATTCAAGGCTTCGTTGAATTTCAGTTATGGCTCAATTCTCAGTAGGCCCACATTACCCCACTTAGTAAAAAAATATGCAGACAAATAATGATGGCTACAATGACTTTGAAATAAACGTTATTTCACTCGTAAAAGACCAAACTTTCACCTCATGTTCATTTAATGGACCAGAAAAGCAAAATAACAGTGGCAGGGGAAAGTTTTTCTCGTCTTTGAAATTCTTCCACAGTAGGCCGTTCACTAAAATTATTTTTATAAAACGAATGGAGATACAACTAAGACGAACGTTTTATATAAAAAGGCTTCTTATTATGTAGACATTACAAGAAAAATAGCCAAGCTTTCTTCGATTGACGAGGAAGGCTATTTTTGCAAAAAGCTTGATAGACCCACTTTACCCCGTAGACCCACATTACCCCACCCTACCCTAGTGTAACAATCGTGTTCTTGAAGCTGAATATTTCACTCTGAAGTTTCATTCTCTTGGGATTTAGAATCGCTGAATCTACTTTCGCGGGGCCAGAGCCCCGTGAATATCAATTTTCACCAACTGTGTAAAAGAGAAAGAAAGGTACTCAATCATGCAATTTTTAGTAGTTTACTTTATATAATAAGGCATTTTTTCGAGATTTTGATACTCAAATTGCAAAAATTTGCCCGAGAAGCCTCTCGATATCGCGTTCCTTTTTCTAATTTAAAAGGTGAAATTTTCACAAGAGGGGCATTTTCCAACGATTTAAAGGGCATGGTCTCAAAAATTTTTGCTCGCTCCGCTCGCACCGAGATTTAACCGTTCCCCAAACTGTATGCTGTTTGTTCAAATGGGGCTGCNTCGCGTTCCTTTTTCTAATTTAAAAGGTGAAATTTTCACAAGAGGGGCATTTTCCAACGATTTAAAGGGCATGGTCTCAAAAATTTTTGCTCGCTCCGCTCGCACCGAGATTTAACCGTTCCCCAAACTGTATGCTGTTTGTTCAAATGGGGCTGCAAAGGAATTGTCATCATTTGATTTCAACGCATTGTCTCAAGAAAGAATTAGCTTTCAAAAGTCTGGATATGTTGTACAACAGACAATTGTCACAGTTTTCTGGGGGGCGCCAAAATAGGTTTGTGCCCCCCCAGCCAATTTGGAGCCACCACGCCACTGTTTCAGATATTGCCATGCTTCTGATTTCCCATTATCTTTTGCTCAAATTCTGGAAGCTCTGGTTTCGCCCTAACAGCAAATTTGAAGTTTGCTGATTTTTTAAGCAACCACCAAGATACCAAAAATACTGGAAAATGTATCAAAATTTAATCTAATCATTGCAGATTTAAATATAAATAGTTGCTTGATAATGAGTTTGAAAACGTTTGAATTAGAATTTTGCAAATCTGTAGCGTTTTTATTGGGATACCCGGTACAAAATAGTTTATCCTCAAGGTTGCAAGAGACAATACACAATAGACAATAGTTACAATTGATTTCTCATCCGTTCTTACCCCCATTCCACTCAAATAGACAAATAGGTATCATTCAAACTCTTCTATCGATATAGCAGTAACGGTTTTTCCACTTTATTTTCTTTTTACTCTTCCTCTTTATATATATTTTTCTTTCTTCTCCTTTTTTTACCCTTACTTTTTTGTATTACTACTCTTAATGTTGAATAAAAAAATAACTTTTTTGATCATTGAATCAATACCGTATTTTAGCTTGACAGACAAGGGGTACCTGGCTACAAAGCTCTTCAGAGTTATTTCTAGGTATCCAAAGCAACCATCTTATTACTTTTAGCTCAGTAGTCTTTATATTGTATCATACATTACGTATGTTAGTTTTACAGCTGCTGTAGATAATCAATGTAGTAATTAAAAGCTTGAATTTTGATGAAATGGAAATGGAAATGGAAGACAAGGTTAGTTAGTCAATGTTGTTCTTGTTAATTGTAATAATTTGAGTAAAACCTTTTGTGAATAACGTCATTAGGATAAGCTGAAACCGTTAGCCAGTAAAAGTACCGAGGTTGAAGAACTTTGGGTTATGTGGTTCATCCCCGGTGGTTTCAACTAGTCTTATTTTAGAAAATATTTCTCTAGACATGGTATCAACATGTCTAGCATCGGCTGTAGCTGGGTAATACGAATGAAATTTAATTGTTACTAATTTTATTAACCCTATTGGTTTCCTTCTAGTCATTCATTTATGTCTACCAATAAACCTTGTAGCTATTTACAAAAGAGTCTGGAACGAGCGATATTTTTAACATTTTGCGGAAATATGACGAATTTGTTCGAATGTGCACAACAGTGATAGAAGCTCTAACGCCATTCAATCGAACCTTTCGGGACTAGTTTGCACTTTAGTGGACACATTTTTAACATTTCCCCGTGGTCGAATTTTGTATCGATTTGGGTAGAAAATGCATCAGTACTTAGATTGAAGTATACCTACTGAGCCAGCGGGGGTTTGAGGACGGCAGCCCCCAAAAATATTTAAACGAAAGAATATATCGATCGCCGGGTCCTGCTGCAGTTTTAGGCCATGTTCAGGTCATATTGTTGTTCTCCCGTAGTTGCGAATCAGTCGAATTATGTTCGAATTTTGCAATATCCAGTCAGATGATAGGCTTCCTATTACTTTTTTTTAGAAAGCCAATCAGGAATCAGTTCTTACAATATAATAGACGATTACGGAAAATATGGCGTCGGGGGGCATTTGACCAAGATGCATTGCGTTTAATGATCGAATTCCTATAGAATCACTGTTGATTCCATTATAGAACGCAATGCATCTTGGTAAAATGCCCCCCGACGCGATCTTTTCCGTAATCGTCTATTCAATCCAACCTCTGTTTTTCTTTGGAAGCTGTGTCCGCCAAAGTGCATTTGACCTTTTTTATAATTACTTTTGTATGATTTATATTTTTATCGTAGTTGCCTACCTCTAATCATCTAGAAATCATCTCAAAGTCAGGGCCGTAGTAAGAATCTCAAACTTGGAGGGGCACGACACTTCAAGGGCACTTTTTTCATTATGCTAAAGGGGCATTTCCTGAATCAAAAAAAGCATTTTTCGTTCATTGCAAAATCTTGGGGGGCACGTGCCCCCAGTCCCCCCCCCCCCGGTTCCTACGTCTCTGCTCAAAGTTATCCTATCTCAAAATATTTTTTTTTCTAACATTTTCTCCTTGTTTGAACTTTATTTGTCACAAGAGCTCTCAAATTTCAAAGTACTATCTCCCCAAATATCTCCAATGTTATTCATTATGCGATGTGCTTGACATGTAATTTACAAAATTTAGTTTCTTTGTAATGGCTGTCACTTTCAATAGTTTCTTCATCACTAAAGATATTATTGAGATCTGATTAGACTGATTACAACAGCGTATATTTATGGCTATTAATAGACCTGCCAGACGCTCTACCCGTTCTTTCTTTTATAAGAAACTTGGATCAGCCCATAGTGCTAAAAGCTTCTTAATTTCACATGAAATTTTAGCTGATAAATACTAAAAGTTTCTTTCTTAATTTGTTTCTTATTTTTGGATGTATGGATTAGGGTTTAGTTTTACGTTGGGCTCAAAACGTAAAATTATGGTGAATATTACTCAAGAATGAAGGTTCCACAACAATGTTCCCATGATTTTCTTGGATTTAGCTTTTAAAAGTTTCTTAGCGCTTCTCAAACATAAAACTAGAGTTTCTTAATTTGTTGGCCATCCTAGTATTTCTTTTGTCTACATTCATTTTGATAGTAGTGGCAGATAGCGTAAGTAAAACTCCGATGACAAAACGGCTCAAGATTCATGTTTTCCGTCCTTTCAAAATGCATGATTTTAAAATTTACCTGACTGGAATTGGCCACTCCAATCTGTAGTTATCTTATGAGAGATGTTCCCGAGAAAACCTTGAAAAATGGCTAAAAATCACGATATGGGGTAGAAAAACCTACGAAATTCGATCATCATTTTCAGCCATTTTTCAAGGTTTCTGAAGAGCCCATTTCCAGAAGGTTCCACATGCTTTCCAAACAGATTGACCGATTTCAGCCAGGTAAAGTTTTGAATCTAATTGAAGATGTCCGCTATTATGCAAAGCACCTGTCAATGTTATTGTTTTGACATCCAGGGAACAGTTGTCTTTCAAACGGGGATTGTTGTCTTTTGTTACGCACCCTTTAGAAATGAAAATTGATCGAGGAAACACAGAAAACGATAAGAAAGTAATCCACAAGCGACTAGTGATTTGGTATAATAGCAGTAATATTAAAACAGATCATTAGGATCGTCTAATCAAATTGTGAATATGAGTAGTTAAATCATATTTCGATTGGCTAACAAACAATGACTACTGAGTTTACTTTATTTTGAACATACGATACTTTTGTCCAAGGATATTTTCAGTCTAATTGCCATCTTTTTCAAGATGGTTTGCCTCTATTGTTTCAATGAATTCTTTTCTTTCATCATAGATCGGCACTGTGTGCGTGTCATCAGCACTTTTGGGCCTCCTGCGCATGATTATGATCATCGCAGCGGCAATAACAGTAAGAATTGCAATACCAATTATCAGACCGATCGTCATGAATGATGGGCCACTTTTGGAAATCCCTGCAATATAAAAAATAAATACAGTGTTTTTATACTACAATTTGCTTCAGATCGTGACTTCATCAAATCTCTGAATCGTAAACCCAGAAGAGCGACAGACTTCTGTTTACCACTACGTTGACATAATAACCTTTCATAAACCAAGGTTTTCTTGAAAATTCTATAACCCTATAATTTTGAAAATAGACAATATATGAAAAGAATGAGCGGTAGGATTCAAGGAAATGACGTAAATATCCTTTCAAGCCATTCGATCCTAAGAAAGATTCAATAGCCATTTAAATTATCTTTTTTAAGATTTCAAGTCTTTGATGTCTAAATACGTCAGATAGGGCATCAAATGACTGATGAATACAGGGGTGGCGCCAGGGGATGGCTAGGGGGCCACAGCCCCCCCCCCGTCAGAAGCATCTAGCCACCCTGTCGGAAGAAATTTTGGGTTATTGTCGGAGGAAATTTGGCAAAATGACGTACGAAAACCGCACTTTTTTTGCATTTCAGCCCCCCTGTCAGAAGTTCCAGCCCCTCCATCGGAAGATTCCTGGCGCCACCCCTGGTTGAATAGCAAGCCTTTTTCTCAGGGAAATTGTCATGTTAACTTCATGTTAGCTTGTGGCAAATTTTGGATCATTTTTTTACAAGAATTTTAACAAAAGCTGAGACTTTTGAAACATCCTTTAGTTTTTACGATGAGGCTATCGGGTTAGTCAAAAAACGTATCCACTGTTGAAAAATCACACTGCAAAAACAAAGGCGCTTACCTTGTATGAATTGGGTTTATTCCAAATCCTGTTTTGGTGACATAGTACAAAGAGCAATTGCTGTCCTGTTGGCCCTGTTATCCGAACCGGACGACTTAAGATGACGTAAGAATATTGTTTTTTTATGGTTTCAAAGTCAGGCATTGCCGTAATACGATATCTATCAACTTTTATAAGAGATGACCACAGGGAACCAGACAGCGCCATTTTTGAATATCACCGTAAGTAAAGAAAATGTGATACACAGAGATTAACAAGACAGCAATTGCTCTGTGTACTATGTCACGAAAACAGGACTGCGAATAAGCCCAATTAATACAGGTAGGCGCCTTTGGCTAAACCCGTAAAATTGATTTGAAAATTCGCATCTTCAGTACCTTACTTGAGCTTCAACTTATTTTAGAAATTTTTGTATAATTTACAATGCATGATTTTGCTCTCAAATAAAGAATTTCCCGAAGATCAACTTTCCTGGGCTTTGGCTAAATATTAAATCATAGCTCTATGTAATTTACTTTTTGCCAGAAAGAATTTCAAGACTGTGCTCTGCATACGGTATTGATTTATGATGAGAAGGAAACTGAAAAACTATACTTGTTTTGTTAAACCAATTCTAGGCGCAAACAAGGACGTTTTGTCTCAAAATCTATAGATTGAAATCCACATTTTTGTTTGCTTTGGGAAAATAGTGAAAAGCAATTTTTGGCGAACAATTGACTTCTGATATAAGTTGAAAAATAAGTTGAAGCTCCATTGAAACGAGTAAATTTAAATTTTAACAAGTTGTTGCATATTTTTGGCAGTGTTATTTTCCAAACAGTGGCTGCATTATTTCTAACAAGCAAATTAACATGGAAAAAAGCAGACCGTTATTGCTGGCACCGTGCCGAGAGTTTCTAAAGAAATATTTCTTCTTTGCTGTTGGCTGATTAAGCTGGTCACGCAAGCACCTCGCATTTACCTTAACCAAAAGTACCCGCTTATGTTCCGGCTACAGACAAGGTACAGACAGATATGGTTAATACTTTGGTTAAAAGAAGTTTTTAAGGCAGGAACATTGATTAATTTAGGGCCGAGACTAAACCGCTTGGTCTTTTCAGGAAATGTCTTCTCAAGAAATTTAATTTACGAGACAAGCTTGCTAATGAACTAAATAATGTATTTCCTTAAAATGTCTTTTGCTGAAGGTCACGATTTAACCCTTAAAGTCGTCTGCCGTCGACTCAAAATCTTTCTCCTGAGACAAAAAAATGCGCAGTTGTCATTGCTATAAGGCATACATTTGAGCAAGGATTTGAGCTCTTTTGCAAATGGTTTGGAAAGGTTTGAAAACTACCTTATCTAGAAGATCGTTCCTCGTTTTGGAATAAATAGGTTCAATTTAACGGGGAAGATCTTTGCAAAAGTTTAGATCTTGGCTTTTAACCAAAGCATTTTCCAAATTGATTTGATAAATGATCATCAAGTGCAGCCCGTAAAACTAGGAGGGGTTCTTTTAACCCTCCGCACGACACTTGACCTTTAGATTTTTTGTTTGCTTCAAATGTTTCGGAAAAGGATAAGACCAAGAAGAGTATCAAATGGAAACCAGGCTTTCATATCGATTCTACCCAAGTATCTTTCAAAGACTTCACTGACGCCTGCAGCAAACTTTATCTTAACTTCTGCTAAATTTGTATAATTTCAGTTCCAGTATAATTCCAGTATATTTTTTATATTAACTTCTGTTGAAACCTGTTTACTAGGCATAGACTATATTGGAGCACTGAAATAAACTTCATTATTTTGATGAAAATCTTTCTCAGAAAGAAAAGAACAAATCGACAATAAGTATCGGGTGAGTCAAAAAAATGTTAAGACGTTTGAAAGAATGTAGCTCTCAAACTATTTATCAAATTCCTATAAACTGGCAATATTTGTGTTGCTAACATTTCAATTTAGATGTAAAAATTTGATTTGTCAAAATCGATGGAATCATTCTCAAGTTGTAAGCAATTTTATAAAAATGTTTCATCTCAAAATCTTGAGAATGATCCAAAATTTTCGATCAAATTTGCTAGCAATCCAACCTCATGAAAAATAGTTATTAAGCAGAAAGGTTGCGTAATAGTCCTAAGTGTGTGAATTTATGCAAAAGCCTCTTTATTCACGCAGAAAGATATTTGAGCAATAAGATAAACGGGTAGAATTTGATTTTAATAGCCGTGGAACTAAATTGTTAGCAAATTTGATCAAGAATTTTAGGCCCATTTTAAAGGATTTTTTAAATAAAACATATTTGTAAAACCGCTTATAACTTGAGAACAATAGGACTGATTTTAATAAACTGAATTTTCTTACCTAAGTTGACATGCTAGCTACACAAAAATTATCAGATTATAGAATCCTAGTGACTAGTTTGAACATTAATTTCTTTCAAACGTCTGAACTGACTCAAACGGTACATTACCAATGCACCTCACCTTTTGATGGTTCGTTTGGTTCATACACAGGATCATAATCACGTTGAATAGGCCCTATATCCAGAAGGAAATACTTGGAATATGTTTTGGCCTGATTTTCACTGGCTGTAGCTTCATCAGCATCCCTTCTTTCTCTGTTTACATTGTTTCCATCGCATCCTCTTGTGCATTGGGCCTCTTTAGATGATTTGCGGCACAAAAACATTACACAATGGATGTAAACTTGTCGGCTTTTCTTGATGAATGAAAACGCCTGTAATGTGAAACGTTGTTTCTTTGCTCCTGCTTTGACGAATTTCACAGTCTTGTCTGTAGCACATCTACAAAATTAAATGTATTTCTTTGCAATTCTTGGCTACATTGTGAAACAAAGATCAAGCGAATATTTTTCAGAGAAAGTTTCAAGGAAAGAAAGCATACTAGTGAAAAGGTCTGGTCTAACAAGGAATTACATGTATAGTGGTGTTAAATTATATCTATTAATAATCAACATGCATAAACAATCATTAGCAAACACTCTACGTAATCACTATTCAATAAACTACCCAATCGCTGATCAGCCAACTAATCATAAAGTCATTCTCACCCATTGTCAACAAATGTGTACTGCATTAAATTATTATGATCCATAGTATTCGTTGAATAACATCGATCAACCAAGAATACTAAACGATTGTTATTAGCAAATTGCTCTACACAATCATTAATGAGCAAACAATCAAATCATTGAGCAGTGAATTAATCATCAAATCAGTATTACCCAATATCAACAAATGTGTAAATCATTAAATGATTATGATTCATTGTAGGCGTTGAATAACATCGATTAACCAAGAAGACTAAACGATCGTTATTAGCAAATCACTCTATAATATCGCTAATCAACAACAACGCAATCACTAATCAACAAATGAATCATCAAATCAGTCTTACCCATTATCCACAAATGTGTACTTCATCATATGGTTATGATCCATTGTAGGCGTTGAATAACATCGATCAACCAACAGAACTAGGCCATCATCATTTGCAGTTGTATTTGCTTCAAAATACATCGAATCGTTCAGCTTCATTTTGACAGGGTAGTTGATGATTTGTTTTTGATAGGACGGATCCTTGTACATTTTGAAGTTGAACTGAAATGTACCATATCCCTCTGAAAAGGAAACCAAGTTTACTCAAATCGATTAGAAAATCTTGAACGTGAGAAATTTTGAAGGCACTTATGGTGAGGGTTTTATAGGCCTAAATTGGCTGTAATGTAGCTAGATAATTTTAAACCTACTTAAAATAAAGTGATGATAATGATAATGACAATGATAATGATAACTCTACCATTTTTTAGGACAGGGGTAGTACCAGCCCAGCAAATGCAGATGAGATTCAAGTCAAACATGAGCCGTTGCAGACACTGTTTTTGGTGCCCGGCCATGTTGTTTCAAAATCTTTCGACATCAGTTTTGTCTTGCAGATATAAAATTTAAATCTAATTTATTTGAAAATGAGCTATAACGTCGCCAAATTCAGCATCAAATAATTTCTAAATAAAGAACTTTATTTCAGAGCAATTCCATGTTTTTAAATTGGGGCCTATTTTTCAAAACATCTTCCCATGTGCAACGACTTTGAAAGGATGTTTTTAGATATTGTTGACAGGATGCAGAGGGGGCCATTTTGGGGTAATTTAATTTTTAGTGCTTTTGTTGATGTTTTTTCGATTTATGTTCATTTTTATTCTTCTTCCTTCCCAGATTGTTACTATGAACAACCCAATAATCACGAGAGAACAAGTGAAAGGCACTTCAAGAACAGTTGGTAAGTTAATCCACTATGCCCCCCAAACCCCCCACTAAAGATAGGGAACTTCCGTAATCTATATGATCATATCTACCTCTATACCCCTACACCCTGTAGACCCCAAAAAAGCACGAAAACCCCATGAAAACCCATAGAAACTGAAAAATTGCATGTGATCACTGTAGCGAAAAGCAATTATATAGAAAAGATTAACTTTTGGCATCACTCATCCCCATACCCCTTTACATCACCATACCCCTAGCAAAAAGGAACCTATCATCTAAAACCCTACATACTATACATACATACTATACATACTATACCATACCATACTAGCCCTGTTACCCAAGGTGAAATTTCACCCGGGGCTGAAAACTCCTACGTAAACAGGCCTTTAAAGTGCAGTGGTAAGTTAATCAATACAACATTGTTAAATTTCTGATTCGCATAACTGTAAGACTTACTTTGTTCATAATCGGACATTTTAGCACCTTCTTTAAGCCATATGAGTCCAGCAGCAGCTGAATTGAAATAGAAGATTTGATTGATTGATTGATTGATTGATTGATTGACTGATTGATTGATTGATTGATTGATTGATTGATTGATTGATTGATTGATTGATTGATTGATTGATTGATTGATTGACTGATTGACTGATTGACTGATTGACTGACTGACTGACTGACCGGAAATAGATCACTTGAAACAAATAAAGTAGAAGAATTGTGGCTAGAAGGAAACAATAACATTAATTACAGAACAAACGATACAAAAAGATGCTCGCGTTTTTAACTTACCGTATCGGATTGTAGCTGTTGAAAGTGGCTTATATGCTCCCAAGCTAACGAGGCCAGTTTTGTTGTATGTACACGAGAAGGAGACCCTGACGTCATGTTCCCTTGTTATGAGTGCATCTGTTGGCGTAGCTTTCNGATTGATTGATTGATTGATTGATTGATTGATTGATTGATTGACTGATTGACTGATTGACTGATTGACTGACTGACTGACTGACCGGAAATAGATCACTTGAAACAAATAAAGTAGAAGAATTGTGGCTAGAAGGAAACAATAACATTAATTACAGAACAAACGATACAAAAAGATGCTCGCGTTTTTAACTTACCGTATCGGATTGTAGCTGTTGAAAGTGGCTTATATGCTCCCAAGCTAACGAGGCCAGTTTTGTTGTATGTACACGAGAAGGAGACCCTGACGTCATGTTCCCTTGTTATGAGTGCATCTGTTGGCGTAGCTTTCATGTAAACCTGGTTTCGATAAATGAAGGAATCCCTTGTCTCTTCTTTCTTTGATCCGCATTTGTAGGGTGCACTGTCAAGGACAATTTGTGTTTCGGAAATCGTTGCTTTGCATGTTTGATCGAGCAGAGTGATTGCTGAGTACTTTGAAGGATCGAAATATTTCCTATCAATGTCGATTCGCATGTAGTTCTCGGTGCAGGAAACGTCAGACCTTACGTCTGTTAAGAAATTGAAAGTGATTTATGGAAGCTGTATTAATTTGCTGTGCGTGGGGCTGGGGTAAAAAGTTGTTGCAGCTAGGATACATCTAGGTCAAAATGGCATCTATGTATTTATGTATCGATTTGCCACTATTTACAATGATTAAGAAAAGATAATAAAATACAGTAGATACAATACAATTTATATAATACTAAGACTAAAAAAGAAAAATACAAGTTAAAAAGCACCTCTAATTACAGTGGCAGGGATAGCATTAAAAGGTCGAGTTGACCTTATTTACATAATGGTCCCCTTACAGGTGGTTGCAAAAAAGAATAAACAATAGATTAGTATGTGCCTTTATATCTAAGGCGTCAATGGTCAATGGAACGACTGAAAGCCTAAAAGGTTCATGAAGGGAAACGAAACAGAAGATGGAAGGCTATTTCAGAGAAGATGGGTTCTATGATGCAGAACTATGAATGGCATACAGTACGGGACCTACGAAGATAAATTTCTGTTGCTCGTACTTCATACAAATACTTACGTACTTATTTTTACTGATTTTTAGGAAGATTTAAGACGATTTATAGCATTGTTTCTCAAGCTATAAAACAACTTTTGGAAGATCTAATTATTGCTTTGGAAGGTTAAGAGTTAAGCAATCAATCCTGTTGCGTATTTTGAGATGCCTACCACTTATACACTTTCTGCTCACATCTTTCCACCCCGGCAAGCATTTGATTTGGCCAGTCATCATGTTACAGCTGTAGTGTCCCTTGTCATCGTCGCGGGGGATGCACTTTGGGCCTTGGCAATCCCAACTTCCTGCAGAATCCAAAACTGGGTTGCAACTTTTTGAGCAAAACGGAGGCTTTGGTCCATCTGCACACAACAACCTGGAATGAAAGTTATTGCCTTAGAATCATTGTTAATTTGTTTTCTTTGTGATGCTTTTATTCATTTTGATTTAGTGTTAGGTCGGAGGCTGGACAATCTATGTGGTAAATTTATTCTTCTGTTCAATTAATCTCAAATTTCGGAATCATGTTTCTGCAACTAGCAATGAGCCAATCTTTAAGATGACTGCTTTCCGCTCTGGTGAGCACAGAGAGCTCCTCCCTACTTGATTGGGTACCCTTACAAAATAATTCCTAATAAATCGAGTACAGCTCCGATCTTAAAACTATAAAAATCTGCCAATCTGGCAAGAACTGGGATGGCTCAATGGTAGCGCGCTTGACTACCAGCCTGAGGGTTGGTGGTTCGAGTCCCCGCCCTGCCGAACCTGCTACGTAGAGTGAGGAGAGTCGCCAATTCTCTGTAACTCCAGGCTAAAGGAATCGCGAGGTGTGGTCACATCGAGAGGAAGGACCAGGACATTCCTGAAAACATGATGGTCTGCAAACTCTCCTCTGCTCAAAATCTGCAAGGCCGCTCATGTTTTCGATTCACATGCTCTGGTTGGTCTGGAACCACAGCACGAGCATTGAAAGCATGAAAAAATTTGATGCTCATACAAAAATTCTTACCTCAATCTGATGGAAATTGTAGCTATTTTATATGTTCCTGTTATTGTCAGAATCCTGTCACGACGAATGTTTCCATTTTTATCAGCAAGAAATGTTTCTTTATGACGGAATATATCGTTTAAATCATCGAACAAACCGTCTTCGTCACGCGCCTCTATTTTGAAGCCAATTGATCCCTGAATAAATAATAAATAGATACGCAAATGCAATAAGCAATGAATAAGCAAATAGATAGAGATCTGCATGAAGGCAGTGATATGTCTGCTATACGACGGAAATGAATTTGAATACATCTTTGATGTTTATTCATCGGGGGACCACGAATATTTAGCGAAGAAATCGAAATAAAATGACAACAACTAAAGCGCTGCGAAAGAAACTGAAAGAATTGCAGAGGGAACTGTGAAAAATGGAACTGCAGGGGAAAGGAGATAGAAATTGAATTTTCAGGCTCTTTCCCTCGCAGTTCCGTTTTTCGCAGTTCGCTCTGCAATTCCTTCACAGTTTCCTCCGCAGCTCTTTATTTATTATCATTTTTCCTTTGATTAGTTTGCTAATCATTCCTAGTCTCCCTCTAGCCCATTCTCAGTTTCTATCGTCATTGTATTCTGCATTTTTCTTCGAATTTTTCAGTATATTCTGCAAACGAGACTTAGGCCCAACCTTGAGCAGTTATCAACCACCTAAAAACGAGATGCTGGCGACGAAGTTTAGACAAGCTACTTGGCCTCGAGAAGAGAAGCTATTGCTTTACAGTAAAAGGTTTTTTGAATTTTGGATCTTGTTTTCATGCCTTCAATTTCTGAGTATGAGCACCTGAAATTTAGATGATTTTGGTATCAGTCTTTCTAGCGGCCAGCTTAGGCCATCTGACATTTTGTTTCATTCGGATTGAGTGAATCAATCCGTGTAGGATGGCCTTGCGTCATGTTTAAGAGAAAACCGAAGCCTGTTGTGTTATGTTCTGAATACAGTTTTGGTATCTATCTTCGTCTTTATCCTACCTAAGCATGAAATCGAGGTTTAGAAACTTTGTCCCAGTTTTCAATGCGTTTGTTCTTGAGTCCTAGTTTGAGCGTAGACTTATGACCTTCAGTCCCTTGTCTCCATGCGTTCTTTGATGGTTGATGACTGAAGTGACATAAGTCCAGTCATTTGTTCATTCAAAGGACTCAAGGTTATAAGTCCAGTTTGAGCGTCCATCAATCTATCAATAGCGGTAGCTTCGACGATTGTCCAAGCCACAGAAGCAATTTAAATAAGCAATGGAACAATAGATATAGCAATTAGATAAACAATGGACCGAATAATAACCAGAACAATGAAATAAACAATGGTCCAATGAATAAAACAATGACATAATATAATCAGTTACCTCCCATTTGTTGAATTGAAACAGCAAAGGATTCTTTCGACTTTTACTTCGGTCTAAAAACGAACCCGGTGAAAAAGTAATCGTGTTTTCGTTGCGCCATATTTTTGACCACATGCAGGTTGAGTGATTTTGGGGACGGGGTGAAACACAAATGTGGAAGTAAGGATCGCAAGCCACTTCTTCTCCTGGTAGTCCGAGGTCACAGGTCTTCCCTAATGTACCGACACCTCTCGGGTTGCTGTAGTTGAGAAACTCCACACTTACAATTGCAGCACATTTTATGGCCTAAATAAAACAAGAAAGCTGCATGAAATCAGAGTAATGAGAGAGAAAGTTTCATCAAGGCAGTTATTAAATGGTCCCCCCCCCCAAAGACATTATTGACCCACCCTTTACAAATTACATAATTTACAGAAGTCATTATACCCCATCAACACCCACGGTAAAGTTCTCATCCTACATGATGGTCTATATTGACAGAACAGTATTGAAAAGCTTGTATGCTGCGAGTATTGCCCCTTTAGTCTAAAATGTGTATGCTCTGCAGCTTGTTGCCCTTCTTGCTGTCTCTGGCCCCACCCTCTCCTCCTCAGCAGTAAACGGTCAAGTTCATATTCAAGGATAACGGAAAACACCACAGCCCGCTGTAGTCTTCCCTCTGTAAGTGTCTACATATAATAACTTTTGATGTTATATGCTAGTTATGTACTGTTTTGTAATGTAGTGTGGGCTTCGGATTGATTATAAGAAATAAAAAACAGATCTAAGGCTTGTAGTCAGAAATCATACTAAAATCAAATATTTCTAGGAAGGCCAACTGGGCAGGGAAGAAGCAACTGCCCTCTAGCCCTTCTGTCACAGCGTTAAAGGGAATGTAAGCATATAAAAGTGGCTCAAGCCACTTGCGGTTAAATTCTAACCAATCAGATATCAGTATTTCCTGTTGATGTAGATGAGTTACCCAAATATGGTGCGGCGCGTGTCAAAGTCAATTGTCTTTGCACAGCTATTTTTATCAAAGGCTTATATATGCTTATATTCCCTTTAATATCCATATTTTAAGGCCAATCTCCATTGAAACGAATCACAGCGAGCGCCGCATTTTGTCCATGCGTAGTTCACTTTTTCACACCTAGAGGTGTAGAAAAGTGAACTACGCATGCTCAAAAAGCGACAATCGCTGGGGATCGCTGCAATTCGCTTTAATGGAGATTGGCCTTTACATACTTGATCCCTCCCATTAAACTTGACCTATTGACCCTGGTTAACACTACCGGAAAGTATATTGTAAGATACTGTAAAAAATTCAGAAAATGAAGGGGAAATATTTGACAATTATAAATTTATAAACAATATGACTCACCTGCAGAAACGCAAACGCAATAAGCAAAAGCAGAAGGCCTTTCATATCCCTTATTATCTTTCACTGTCCCAGATGCGTCTACATTTGTCCAGACAATGGACCATCTGCAAATTTTCTTTTATTAAATTGTTATCGAGACGTATCGCCTGTATTCCACAACATCCGAGCCACTTACAATCCTCAGGGCCAGCGGAGAGACACCATTCATGCTTGAAAACCACACGACACATCATTACTGTGACACATAAGTTCTTTGTTCTTTGCGAGATAGATGAATGAGAAATAATTTAAGATCTGGCATCGAACATCATCTTAATGTGGCCCAAATGTGGCAACTTGGTGGTAATTTCGTAACGATGGGTGTAGTTTTCAAGTCACCTCAGAAATGCCTAGTATTCATGCCGAAGGAATAATCGTTAACCATGAAAGTTATCATTGCTTTTATGAAAGAGCATCTGTTTGGTCTTACCCATTCACATGACAAGATTAGCCCCACAATTTTCTTTCTCTTAATCAACCTACTGTTGGCTCACCAGTGATCCGAGAAAGATTGACTTTCCAGTTTGACTTAAGCGGATTTGTTTGCTTAAGTTTGACTTTGTGCAGGTTCGTTAACTATCGCGGTTTTGAAATGAATAGGGCGCAAAGCTTTGAATGACGCTTTCCCGTTCATGCACACTGTCTTACGACCGCGCGGTTTCGGGAAGTAAGCGTAGTGGGCTTCGCGTGCATTTCACGTTTTATCAAACGCTTTATCAAAAGTTGCTTCAAAATGGCTAGGTCTATGAACAGTTCAAGAAATGCAGGACGTTCTCGCGTTCACTTGCATTATCTTAAGACCGCGCGATCTAGTTTGCAATGACTCAAATGGCCTAGGCTATGCGCAAGTGTTAGTTATCTTGAAAAAGCTTGATCAAAAGCGTGATCAAAAGTTGCTTCAAAATGGCTAGGTCTGAGCAGTTCAGAAATGCAGGACGTTCTCGCGTTAACTTGCATTGTCTTAAGACCGCTCGATCTAGTTTGCAATGACTCAAACAGTCAAGACTGTGCAAGATCACTGCAAGATCACTGATCAAAAGTTGCTTCAAAATGGCTAGGTCTGAACAGTTCAGAAATGCAGGACGTTCTCGCGTTAACTTGCATCGTCTTAGGACCGCCCTGGCTACTTTGCAACGAAACAAGCGGCCTTGGTGTTACGCAAGTTTAGTTATTTTGCAGATACCTTGGCATCAAACGATGCTTCAAAGTAGCTAGTTTTTTACTTGTTTAGAATTGGGACGTTTTTGCGTTCACTTGCAGCGTCTTACGACCGCGTGGACTGGTTGCAATATATCACGCTTGTTGGATTTTGCGCGCGTTCGTTTCACTTCTTGAGCAGCCTTCCTGGGTAAACATGATTTCAGGTTTCTAGTTGACTGTTTCTTATAAAATACTCCTCGTTCTTACAAAAGATTCTCCCTGAAGGTTCTTATAGCTTTAAAGTTGTCAATTTGGTATGTTGTTGGAAAATGCAAAATTATTCATTGCAACATTTTGATTGGAAAGACTTTTTAGAAGAACTGCACTTCTGGCATCTTTATAACATGCATGGACACAAAGGTACATCTAATACGAGAATCTTTCGAACAAGAATCTTTTTTAATTAAGAACAAGGTATGGCATTAAGTTATCAAGAAAACGTTCTTATGTTTAGCTCTGTTCCTTCAGAAGATACGTTGAATTTAAAGATTAAGTAGTATTTGTCTCAGATGGTGCCATGCAGATATTTTTAGAGCAACTTGTCGTTGTTGAATGGTTGAATGTGTTTTCCGAGCTTTGGACAATTTGAAAATATTATTTTTATTTTTGTTTCAGGCTTTTGAGCTCGACAGAAGGTTTTATTTCGACATGTTTCGACCAACCTTTCTCAAACAGAATGTGTAAAGGATATGTATTATAATGCTTTGTTGCACCCTCATTGGCCTCACCCTTTCACCCCTGTATGACTTGACCTAACCTTGAGTTCATTGACGGGCATACACTTACCTTGTACATCCTTTTGTTTCAGAGTGAATGAATGAATGAATGAATGAATGAATGAATGAATGAATGAATGAATGAATGAATGAATGAATGAATTAATGAATGAATTAATGAATGAATAAATGAATAAATAAATAAATGAATGAATGAATGAATGAATAAATGAGTAAAGGAATGAATGAATGAATGAATGGGTAAATTAGGGAATGAATGAATGAACGAAAAAATAATCGAAGGCACGATTTTATGCTTATGTGTGTTCTGAATAGTTCAAAATGTTTGGTTTTGGGCCCAACCCCTGAGACTTGACAGGAGTTTTCTGGGGAACTTACGATAAGTGATGTCTGCTGTCTCGTCAGACCTCGCATATTCTTTGCCATATAGTTGTGTCCAATATCTAAACCACAGGTTGTACATTTTTACAGTCTTAGGCAAGCATACAAATGCCTATTGCTCTAGTTTTGCGTGAATTTTGTCTTCTCGGTGCGGGCGGCACCTAGATTAGATAACGCCCATTTTCTCCGCGGCTAGTTTATAGCTAGCTGTGGTTATCAACCGCTTCGCAGTACCCTGGAGGCGCGTTCCGCAACCGGATATTGTCTCGGGAAGCACATAATATAATTGGGTCTTCAAAGAGGGTTGTCAACTCATTCTTGCCTTGGCGCAGACGAAGACAGAAGAGGCCACTGGTGCAGAAAAGGTTAACTGGTACAGAAGGCATCAAAATGAAGTTTTTTGTCTCCATCGTTGTCTTGCTTGCATCTTTCGAGGTAAATTACGAAATCCTTACATTAATTTNGAATGAATGAATGAATGAATGAATGAATGAATGAATGAATGAATGAATGAATTAATGAATGAATTAATGAATGAATAAATGAATAAATAAATAAATGAATGAATGAATGAATGAATGAATGAATGAATGAATGAATGAATGAATGAATGAATGAATGAATGAATGAATGAATGAATGAATGAATGAATGAATGAATGAGTAAAGGAATGAATGAATGAATGAATGGGTAAATTAGGGAATGAATGAATGAACGAAAAAATAATCGAAGGCACGATTTTATGCTTATGTGTGTTCTGAATAGTTCAAAATGTTTGGTTTTGGGCCCAACCCCTGAGACTTGACAGGAGTTTTCTGGGGAACTTACGATAAGTGATGTCTGCTGTCTCGTCAGACCTCGCATATTCTTTGCCATATAGTTGTGTCCAATATCTAAACCACAGGTTGTACATTTTTACAGTCTTAGGCAAGCATACAAATGCCTATTGCTCTAGTTTTGCGTGAATTTTGTCTTCTCGGTGCGGGCGGCACCTAGATTAGATAACGCCCATTTTCTCCGCGGCTAGTTTATAGCTAGCTGTGGTTATCAACCGCTTCGCAGTACCCTGGAGGCGCGTTCCGCAACCGGATATTGTCTCGGGAAGCACATAATATAATTGGGTCTTCAAAGAGGGTTGTCAACTCATTCTTGCCTTGGCGCAGACGAAGACAGAAGAGGCCACTGGTGCAGAAAAGGTTAACTGGTACAGAAGGCATCAAAATGAAGTTTTTTGTCTCCATCGTTGTCTTGCTTGCATCTTTCGAGGTAAATTACGAAATCCTTACATTAATTTTTTATAGTCATTATTATGTAATATCATATCCATTTATTTTGTAACTTTTCTGCAGCTATGATGTAGAGGTATGGTGATACTGAAACTTTGTATTGTGATTATTGTGATAAGAATATTTTATCATAATAAGAGCCTTTACAATACAGAAGACTTGTTTCAAGGGTTGACTATTAATATTTATCATGTACTGTAATTGTATTTGCACAGACAAGTAAGCATATACACGTACCTTACTTTATAAGAAATTAAGAATTTGAACCAGTACTGAAAGTTTCTTAAAATTATCAGATCTGTGACCTCCAGAACATTTCAAAACAAGGTGTTTTGAAGCCTTTCCAATATTTAGACATTACTCAAGTACTTTCCGAGTAATATGATACAGGAAACAAGTGAGAATAAAGAAAACATGCTGGAGTTTCTTAATGTTTTGGCAATCTGAGAGTCTGAGTTTCTTATAAGCGGTTTCTTACTAAAAAATACGTGTAGTAAGCCTGGGAATTCCAGCTCCATGGGATGAACGTTTAGTTGTATTTATGATCCGCAATAAAACTTAAAGAAATTCGGAAGCAAAAGAGTTATACAGAGTACATCCGCAAGAGAGAAATCTGCAGTTATAAAGTTCGTAAATTTCGTTTGCTTTGTAAGAATGATGCCTGGGGGAGGGGAGAGGGGTAACTTCCATATATAGACCAACGGGGACGTGCCACCTATATTATAGGATTTCAGTAAATGTAGGTCTCAAAATGTTGTTATTAATTTTTAAATTAAAAGAAAATGAGTATTGAGTTCTTTGTTAGAGTTAGTTGCCGTTTGTTGCAGAAAATGTTTATATCTTGGACTCTGCCTCTGGCCATAAGACCCATATATGCAGACATGGCAGCTTTTGCAGATTTAATAGACTTACTACGTTGTGTATAATATACCAAGTTGCAGTTTTACACAGTCTTGCACAAAAAACGTAGACCCTGTCCGCTGTCGACATTTACAGTGTCCATATTTTCACATACCTGATCCTTGAGATCTTAAAAATTGCTTCTGAAATATCGAGGGGGGACTGTTCAGTGGTTGCACGGACAGAGGAACACCGCTATAGGGTGAAAGGGAGAGGACACATCACAAAAATTCCTCAGTAGGGTACTCCAAGGAGTAAATGATGCAGAATTTAGAACTTCAAACTTTTAACCATACTCTGAGACATTTATGTGTAAAAATGTTTGAGAGAGAAAAGGAAGTTTCCTCCGGGCAGGGACGTAGAAAGCAGTTCACACTTGGTAGGGCACAGCTCTTAGAAGGGCCACATTTTAAGACGGGAGGGCTACTTTAGATTAATACCAGACGAGTTAGAAGAAGAATTGCACACATCAGATCATAAGTCTACTATCTGACTTCAGTTGATGACGCTATCATTTTCTAAAATGAGGATCACCCGGAGGCAGGGACGTAGCAGCCAGGGGGCCGGGGGAGCCGGGGGAGTCGGGAGGCACAGGGGCACTGTGCCCCTCCAAGTTTATCAAAATGTCCTGATTTAACGTCAAAGTGCCCTTTTCATCATTGCCTTCTTTAACCAAAACGCAACTCTCATAAATCCAAACTGTCCGACAAGTAATTTTCAGAGTACAGGGGTACAATGGATGGAAGTCATGCTGATATTTTTCCCATTCAATTGACGACCAAGTATAAACCATTTCCTTGTGTAGACTTAACACATGAGCGGTAGTTTCGCTCCTCCGCCTGAACTGGCCCAGTCCCAGTTGTAGTGGAGTGCCAGCAATTCAATTCAATAAACGAAGTAATTGCAAAGGACTGAGCTATTTAGTCCCTATGTAGACTTAGCTTAGGGACCGCTCATTATTTACAGAGGGGGTGGTACCGAAGAGAAATATCTTGGGTAAAAGAAATTTTCTGACATAAAAAGGTGTTGATAGAAGTTTTTCATCACCTTGTGAGTTGGGTGAGAAGATTTTTGGACCAGAAAATATTTCTCTTCGGTACCAACCCCTCTGTAAATGATGAACGGTCCCTTAGTCCTTTGTTCCCCTGCGTTCTTCAATTTAAAAGTGTCACACTATTTCAGCAACATTTATATTACTGCTGGAAACAAGAGACTCGAGTCTAATCTCAATGCTTTATACACACTCTACTTATAATAATTCTGCATGTAAGCCTGATATTTTAATTTTCTATGACAGATCTCCTTGCAACAGATCTCCGACGCAATCTCCCCATGCGTGGCTCGAGATGATGCACAGGGGCATTATACATGTAATGCTGATGGAAGCAAAAAGTGTATGGCAGGCTGGTCAGACCCAAGCAACAATTGTTTACAAGGTAACCTATTACCCATGTACTGTCTTCAGCACTAAAATCCGTTACAAAAGCCCAGGCACTTGGCCTATTAATTGTCCGTGCTCGCTATTATGAAGTAAACCTAACAAAAATTAGGCACGAACTGACAGATCTTCGAAAGATCTGAAATTGAATTATTAGCTTCTTTCTAAATACTACCTAATTATTTGATGTGATTTGGGTCCAATGTTCAACAAATGATTTCAATACTCAATGTGATTTTCAAGTCGTGTAGCAGTCAACGGCCGTCTTTATCGTGTTTATTTTAACCAACGAATGTCTTACAAAATGTTTTTATATCTAGTTTCAAATTGGCAGTTTCAAATCGGCGTTTTCCTGCCACGCCGCCTTCTTCTTGGTAAACTAGAGCTAGAGCTAGATTCAGCATATGCCTCAAATCTTTAAAAAGGCTAGTGTAAATGGCTATTACTTCTTTCTTCTGATTGAATGACCTGAAAGAAAATTTGGCTACTTTGCTATTATCCTACCGTTGGTCTTTTCTGACATTTTGAATATTTTTGAAATTACAACGTATTTCATATTGCAACTCGTTTGAGGATGTGACATCATTAGATTTCTAAATCGTAAACCAGAAGAGTAAAAGTTTTGTGCCTGATACCATGTTGTAGACAATCATAAACTATGATTTTCTTTAAAATCATTCCATGTTATTCCATATTCCCTCAAAAAGTCTAGAAATTACGATGATTTTAATGTTTTTCAAAACTTTTCTTGAATTCCAAAAAAAAACAAGGAAAACCTTTTAATTCTGAAATATTGAAGGTTTCAGAAAAGTCCAACGGTAGAATTATGGAAAAGTAGCTGAAGTTCCTTTCAAGCTTGTCAGTCCAGGAAAGACGTAATAGACATTTACGCTACAACCAATCGTAATCCTGGGGGGGGGGCATATTTTGTACATATCTCCAAGTCCTTAGGACTTTCCTCGAGTAGACAATTTTTCATAAGAAACGGTTTATAATTTTACATTTATAGTGTTGAATTTAAGAAACTCGATAAGAAACCTCTTGTAGGAAACCCTAAAATTTAAGAAGCTTTGTACCAATTTCGGGCCAAATTTTCTTATCAAAAAGTGGGCAAAGTCTTACAAATGTTAAAGCTGAACTTCATATCAATTCATTTTATGCTAGATTCAAGATCGGAAGTATCATGTGGGATAAACTTCATGAGGATTGAGATCGACAGAAAGTACTTCGACCCTGCTAAATATTCCCGCATCAGCTTGAAGGACGAAGGCTGTAAGTCTACTCTCTCAAAGACGAAAATCGTCTTGGATTCAGCACCACAGAATTGTGGATCAACAAAGGTTGAAAACGAGAATTACATCATCTACCAAAACGAGGTTTTTATGAAAGCTATCCCAACTGGTAAAATCGTAACAAGGGAACATGACGTCAAGGTTACGTTTTCATGTTCATACAACAAATCTGGAATGGTCAGCATTGAAGCTTTCAATCCAATTACCATTGTTGATGTCAAAGAAGGTATTCTTCTAAATTGTATCATCTCCTTTCATTTTACTCTGTTAATTCATTTTCTTTCTCATATCTTTCACGATTTCTTTTCTTTCACAAATTATTATTTCAGCGAAATTACAACAATGTTTATGATTCTCACAGATAGATTTTAATTTCTAGGAGAACGCTCAGAAATTTTCAGTAATAGACCTTTTAGCTGTTCTAAAAAGAGTGTGGATCGAGCGATATTTATATATACATTTTCATTTGAAAGGTTTCATTGAGTGGCGTTAGAGCTTCTATCATCATCATCATCATCATCATCATCATCATCATCATCATCATCATCATCATCATCATCATCATCATCATCATCATCATCATCATCATCATCATCATCATCATCATCATCATCATCATCATCATCATCATCATCATCATCATCATCATCATCATCATCAATTGCTATCATGCACTACATACAGTAAATCTATGCTTGGCAGCAAGAAACAAATGCCAGCTTCTATCACTGTTGTGCACGTTCAAATGTTCGTCAGATTTATACAAAATGTATAAGAATATCGCTCGATCCAGATTCTTTTGTGGAACAGCTAAGAGGTCTACTTATGCGAGTTCTTCCCTTGCAACAGCAACTTTAAGTCATTCTTGTGAACTTTAACATTTAAGCAAATATTTTAACCAGGTTTAGTACTTGAAATTGAAAAAATTGGACTTCAGTCACTGAAATCAAAACGATTTTAGAATTTCGAACTGTCTTCCTGCATTAAATGAAAAAACAAACAATTGGCAGTATAAGGTAATGTAAGAGATTGGTAGTTGAATGAAAAAAATTTCAAAATTGGTTCCACACTTTAATTTTGTGTGAAAATTTGTAAAGTTATAGGTAATCGACGGAGTTAAAAGTGGCTAAAACCAAGGGCCTGTTTTAGGGTTATTGTAATCAAAGATGCATGGCTACGTTCAAACAAAGAGACAATAGGTATACCTTAAATAGACTAAAGAAAGACACACGTTGTTGTTGTTGTAGATTTATTTTAATTCGATTTAACACTGTAGCTAACAATATATACACATATATACACTGAATAAAATCAGCGCAATATGATAAGCTCCTTCCGGTAGAAAAGCACTTCAAAGAGCAAAATCACGTCTTCGAAAGAGACGCAAGATTCACAATAATCGAGAAAATTGAAAAAGAAAACGTCGAAAATATGACACATTTATTAGAAACACATGAGGATAACTGGATAAAACGACTGCAGACTCTTTCCCCTAAGGGCCTGAACAATAAACTCAACCATCCTGATAAATATTGATTTCAAAACCCCCCCAAAATAACCCATGGATAGGCCACTTTTTCCGTTCGCAAAATTATGCAATACTTTGTTCCCCTGTGGCCTATCATTCTCTACACATAAAACGTAATATTCAACTTCAATCAAGGATTCATATGACGCATTATTTTGGCGTCACGTGACTTCTTTAAGGCCACGTGACCTCATTAACGTCACGTGACCACTAAAAAGGCTATAAATAGGCTTGCAAGCTTGTAAAAATTCATTCTCCTGACGATGACCACGGAGTCGAAACGCGTCGAGAATAGCTGAATAGAATAAAATAATTATATAACTTAAAATCGTCTTATTTTTTGTGTACATCTCATATATATACATACATATATGCAGAGTTAACTAATCAAAATCGAATATGTATACGGGAAAAAAATTAAATATTTTTATAAATTTGAATTGCACTGGTAAAACTAAGTCAGTGCAATTAAAATTTATAAAAATATTTAATTTGTTTTCCATATTCGATTTTGATTAGTTAACTCTGTATATATGTATGTATATATATGTGTATATATTGTTAGCTACAGTGTTAAATCGAATTAAAATAAATCTACAACAACAACAACGTGTGTCTTTCTTTAGTCTATTTAACTCTACTTATCTCCGTCGATTGCCTTTAATAGCATACTATGAAAATCCAGGCACTCCATATATTAGATAAACTCAATATGGTAGACAGGTTTAAGTAATACATTCTCTCCTTTTGCTCTTTAGATGGATTTGGCGCATTCCAGTTTCATTTCAAAATGTATACAGACAGCAGTTACTCCAACGCACATTCGAAATACCCAATCGAAGCGAAATTGACTGACAACTTGTACTTTGAAGCAAACACCACTGCAAGTGATAATGATTTGGTGATTCTGATCGATCAGTGTTATGCAACACCTACCATGGAACGCAACAATGCACTCAAATACACTTTTATCGAGAATAGGCAAGTCTTAGTTAATGATAGATTGTACTTACTTAAATCTGGGGGCAGGTCCTCCAGAAAAACATTCGACTTCATCCATGAAGGGCAAAATCAAGTCTGTAGATCACTTGGACCAAATTTGTTGAATGGATTGTCAAATGATTTCAAAACAGCCGAGAATTTGACAATTGTTAAACGATTGATAACAAGTTGGGAAGGACCCGAATGTCACTGCAATGCTTGCCGATATGAAAATGGTTAAACAATGCCTTGTACCTTCGACCGATTAACAATATTTACTCCACTATCCCCCCCCCCCTCCCCTGAATGAATTTATAATTAGATAGGAAGGTCCAAGAATGGATCCCTGTGGAACATCAAATATGATTTCTTCCAGCTGTTGCTTGCAGTTCCTGCCTTTATTGCAACCAGATGAATAATGAATGACTGAATCAATCAATCAATCAATCAATTAATCAACTCAAAGATGTCATATTTAAAGACCATATGTTCTGCCAACATGTATTTGCATCCCAGGAAAATAAAGTTTGCATGTTAGATAATTCTGTATATGATCGTGATATTTTGTTGAACTTATCCTTTTTATCATGTTAATGAATAATGAAAGAATCAAATCAATCAATTAATCAATCAATCAATCAATTAATCAACCAACTGGAAGATGACATCTTATGAAAATTCATGATATATACAGTATCTAACCAAGGGCTGCAGGAATATCTGTTTGCGTTATTCGTAGGCCCATCGCTTTTGTCTGCAAGTATCTTAGTAATAAAGATTCCCTTTCACTGCGTGTTTTCTGAGCGCCACCGCGAATCGACCCATCACTAAAGTTTCCACTGCTAGCCATTCTGAATGGCGGCTATAACAGCTGATAGATTTATGAAGGCATATGGCCGCCATTCAAAATTGCAAGCAGTTAGAGATTGAGCTTGAGTTAGAAGTTGCGACTAGCAGCAAGAAAGCACACAAGTGAAAAGTAAATTTTTATTACATGCTACTTGCAGACAAACTGATAGGCCTAGCTAGGCATAAACACAAACTGATCTTCCTATAGCCCTTGATCTAATAAGATATTCCGACTTTTCTAGATGTGCTTTGGAAGATAATGTGAAATTCGTGAAAGCAGAACGCAAGAAGCAAAGATTCAGCATGCAAGCATTTACATTCATCCAAAAGATTTCAACTGTCTACGTTCACTGCGTCGTATTCATGTGCAGAAAATCCGCAAAAACAGGACAGTGTACGAGTGGGTGCGAAGGAAACAATATCAACAGAGCTCGTAGGGATCTTTCAAGCTACGCTGGCGGTGATAAGAAATCCTATTCCAAATACAAGTTGTTGGATATTGGACCAATTTACAGGAAAAAACGTAGCATTGGTAAGTAGGGACTTTTGCTAATTAAAGGACATCTGTCTCGATCATAATTGGCTGAGATTGTAAGAGGGGATTAAAAATTTCTATGGCAGGATTAACAGAAAACAATTGGAAAGAGATCATTTCACGAATTGAACTGCATTTTTATCATGCGAAAAAGTCAAAGAGTCTGGGCTCTAGCTCCTTTCCTTTGTCTAAGCTTTGTTCTCTAAACCAATCACCTGCGAGACAGAGCTCCTTTAAAGGCCCATTGTCAACCATGATCCTTTGTTCGCTGAATAAAAAGCAAGACAAAGAAAAAATAGGCCAGAAACGATTTTCAGATAATACGAAAGTCGGGTTTGGGGCCACAAAGGAATATAGTTAGCGATGAGTTTTTAGGCAATTTTTCCACGTTCATTTCATTCTTTTTATATTACTTAACCACGGTAGCCCCGTCAGTCTTGTGGAGACTGCTTTACAGGGGCCGTGCAAAAAGACTACAAAGTAAAAACTTAATTAAAATTATACAAAATTTAAATCAAAGGAAAAGTGAAATCAAACTCTCTGCAATGGCTCGTTTAACATTTTTTTCTTGTTCTTTTTCCTTTTTCCTTGCTCATGGCTATCAATGATTATCAAACAATTCTAAGGTTCCCGTTGGTTGATGAAATGAGTCAAATTTCCGCGATTGGTAAAATAGTCAATCCATTTTGAAAAATTAAAAGCATCGTCGTGTGCGGGAATGTGCGACCATGAAAAATGCACTAATTTATGTGAATCACGTATTAGTGTTGTATGATAGAAACTAACATTCTGCATTAGTGCCACTTTTTTTACCAGTTATTTGATCACTTTTTGTTTAGGTTTTAGTTCGCATCTTTTACCCCATTCACACTGGCCAATTAAACCAGCTTAAAATAAACCAGGTTATTGAATGCTGCGTTCTAATTGGTCGATCCAACAAATCGAATGCATTTGATTGGTTAAAATTTAACCTGGGTTAGACAAAGCAGGTTTAACTGCTTCAGTGTGAATGAGGTATTTGTTGTTCGTTTTGCTTTGGTTTGTATTTTTAGGACGACGCTCCAATATTGTGTGGCAAGTCTACTTTTAAGAATGAAATCAAATCAAACCAAATCAAGGAAACGATCCGCGACATGTATGAGAATTTACTCCACTGCAAGCTAACTTCGATCATGATTCTTTTTTCTTCAGGAACTGAAAAAAAGAGTCACCCAACACACTTTACAACGATCGG
Organism: Aurelia aurita; assembly: GCA_004194415.1. Lineage (NCBI taxonomy): Eukaryota > Metazoa > Cnidaria > Scyphozoa > Semaeostomeae > Ulmaridae > Aurelia > Aurelia aurita. The sequence goes on along the minus strand of REGM01000118.1, from coordinate 42,850 downwards.
TTTGGTCGCTGGAGTTGCAGTCTTATGTTTGGTGATTGCAGGAGTGGTTCTCAAAATGAGAAGATCCAGACGTGGAAATAATATTCGAATGAATGAAGTCATTGCTGAGCCACAAGAAAAATGTGATAATGAAAATCTTCTTTAATCAAGAGACGAATCATTATTAATCACCATAAAGCAATGATTTATTGATTAATCAAAGAGCATTATAAACAATTAAATGTTATTTCATAACCATCACAAACCCCTTTTTTATTGACTCACGAGTACGAAGTACAAGTAGAGTCTATGGGATGGGGGGGGGGGAACTTCGTGTTTCGTGTATCCTGTGGTCTAATTGGGTATTGTTTTTAAACAGACAGCGATTGTCTGGTCGATTGTTTTTGAACAAACAAAGCTTGTGATCATGCCTTGCGATATTACTTGTCTCCAGTGCAATAATTGTTCGAAAGCTCTGCTTGATTGGGAGAATGGACAGGCTAAACAAATAGGATTTTATGTCTGTGTCATGGCTAACTGACTTCAATTCAAATTCAAAAGTAATTGCGTAAATATGCAAATGATCAAAACAAATTCTTTCTTTTACCACAATGGGCTGTTCAGTTTCTTGGGTGCACAATATCAGGTATCATTTCATTTCATATTCGAGTATGATTATTGTCGAGCCTCCAGTCTTCGAAGAATGAAAACATCACTACTTTTGAGCCGTTCGTTTGACCGATTTTCGCGCAGTAAACGGCCGCGGCAAGGTACAATTCGACGTAAATCGATATTCTTTACCTCTTCCAAGTATTATTTCACAGTTATTTCCAAAAACCGTCGAAAAACAAGCCATTTCATTTTGGAAGCTTCCCCTCAAGAATTCGTGCCTAGGCCATAACAAGAAAACTTATCGCTGTTTGCTATTTGTAAACATCCGGAATAGTGAAAATCATATTTCAATGTATCTTTAAG
>REGM01000118.1:24171-36261 GCA_004194415.1 Aurelia aurita | reverse complement strand
TAGACTTGCCCCAAGTCTATTTCATGAAGTCCTTCCGACCGATCCCTTTTCCATAGTTCCCGGATCCGCCATTCCGTTACAGAACAAAGGGGAAAGAGAGAGAGAAATAGACTTGTTGAATCCGTTCCCTTATGAATTATTAATGAGATAGGGCTCATGCGAGTGATTGTGCTCGAAATGCGGGGGTATGTCTTCTATACAATAATCCAGGATATTTACGACTACGGAAAGACACTAAACACAGATCGTTATCTAAACTATTGAATTTGGAAATAAAGAGAGGCATCAGGTACCTTACAATTTTCTGCCTCAGATACCAAGAGATAAGCCTTTTGTGCAATTATGACGCTGATTGGCCACTTCAAGACATCTGAGAATGCCGACGGCGGACAGGATCTTGTCCGCTGCCAATTATAACACAAAAGATCTATCTCATTAATAATTCATAAGGGAACGGATTCAACAAGTCTATTTCTCTCTCTCTTTCTAACGGAATGGCGGATCCGGGAACTATGGAAAAGGGATCGGTCGGAAGGACTTCATGAAATAGACTTGGGGCAAGTCTATGTCAACGTTCGCTACCTCAGCTCAGTTTAAAGATTTGCAGCTGCTGTGCAGCGCAAATCAATAAACAAATGAAAACAAGACTGTTTGGTGAAGATTTTCGATGTATCGCATAAACTTATTATTTTTATAAGACACCGTTAAGAAACTATTTATTTTTAATAAAGGAAATGCTTAGCATATTTGTACTATATTTTCATTTGTTTCCTGTATTATATTACTCGGCACTTTTAGTTTGTCGGCAAATTGATAAAATCTGTCGGCAAATCAAGACTTTATAGATTTGGTGTGGCTTCTAAAAGACGAATCAAATGGTGCATATAGATTTTCCAAACTTAACCGAGTTTCCATTTCAGCAATGGCGAAATTTTGGATCGAAAGAGGCTTTCAAAGCCAAAGTAAAGAGTGTGCCCCTTAAAAATTTTCCCAAGTCCCTACATAATTGTTTGAATTTCCATTTTGGCAATGGCAAACATGGGGTCTCGAGATGCAGTCTAAGCCAAAGTAACGGGAGTACCCTCGACAATTTTCCTGTAGATGCTGATTTGCAGAAACTTCACTACAAACGTTGTTAACTTTCCATCTTAGCAATGGCCAACATGGAGTCGGGAGAGACGTTCTAAGCCAAAGTAAAGGGCATTGCCTTAAAAAAATTCTGGGGGCTGGACCCCCAGGCCCCTGCTTTTGTTGCGCAGTTTGACATTATAATGTGAATGTGACCTTTAGTTTACCATATTAACATATTGTCTAGACAGACCTAGACATTTCGTCAGAATTTATTGCTCTTTCTAGTTCGATCAAAATTATCCATAACTTTAGAAATGCTTGACTGATTTAGAGGAAAGTTTCTCAGAAGGTTACCCTGCATTCAACGGTGTTTCCGAGCCCCTAAATATTGAAATTGGGGAATAGTAAAAAGAGGCAATGTTTCATGAAAATTTATGACTTGAAATATTGAACAAATGTATCTATGCAAGGATGCAGTGGCAGACTGGTTCAGAATTTTTCACCGGCCATGGAGGACCTAAGGGGGCCCTAGTGGTTGTGGCCCGACAAATCAGGGTGTGGTAAAGAGAAAATTTCGTTTCAATCAGCGGCATGACTAGTGCAAATTAAGTGGGGGTATTAAAATGAGAGGGTCTGGGGGCGAAGCCTCCAGGAAAATGTTCGAGTACACGCAGTGGCGTAGCCAGGGTGCTGTCATTGTGGGTCCGGTGGCTTGCCCCCGGAAATTTTTTTGGGGCCACGCCCTTCAGAACGTCGGAAAACGTCCCTTTTTGGAGAAACCATCCTAAAATGAGAAGGAGAAGAGTCCTCATGATGGGCTATTTGGCGAGAAAAACCTCGATAAGCAGGACAATGTGTGGAGACATTCATGATCTTCATCTTTAGTGCTGTAATATTTCATAAGTTTGATAACGAAAGACATGACATTTCCCTTGCAGGATTATTAATTTTGCCAGAAATTTCATTGACCCCCCTGAGGTGCCGATTTTATTGCAGATTTGGGCTTTTCTCAGACACCAACTGTTTGACCATTGGGGGCGACCGCCCCCCCCCTCCCCTTGCCCCCTGGCTACGCTACTGAGTACACGCCTTCAACTTTGCCTTAGAGCACTTCTACAAATCCCTTGTTTGCTATAATTGCTAAAATACAATTTTGACCATTTTGTAACAGATTTTTTATTAAATAGCATCCTGTCACATCACTTTCTTCATTAAAAGAATATAGTACTGCTACATTTACCCAACGTTGAACTAAGGTTCGTACTGCAGATTATTACTAATCGATTTTTAAATCCCCAAATAACCATGACAAATTTTCTCTCTGTCCATTCATGTCGAATTTGTTCAAAAATTGATCGATGTTTTGTTATCATTTTCAATGTCTTCGAGACATAAAATTTTAAGAAACTCTATTACAGCTCAAGAACAGATCACAGAAAAAGAAGACTAAACATTTTACAAAAATTGTTGAATCTAATTGTGAATTTTAGCTAAAATTAAGTCATAAATCTTCAAAATCAGTCCAGTGAACGATTTATCGTGGTCTGTTAAAAGTGGATAGTTTTTTTTGGCGCATGCGGTATACCGGGTGTCCCAAATATAAGGTAACATATTTCATTAGGGCTAGCGATGCCAATTTAGCTCCAATCAATTCGCAATAACTCTTAAGTTAATCCTGAAAAGTTAACTAAAACATAGATACCACGTTTATTGATATTGGTGCTTCCAAAGTTGAAATATTATTCTTTAAAGTTCAAATTTGACTTCACCTCCAAACCACAGCTTTTGCGTTTTGGCCTAAGCAAAGTCCTGAAGCACAAAGAACTTAAGAATAAAAATTAAAGAAAAATTAAGAAATGCATTATAGGTGAACTCTAAAAAATACCATATAATATGATCTTATTATTGTTCAAATTTTATCAAGGCTATTATTGATTTATGCGCTGTTCTTCAAGAATTTGCTTAGGCCAAAGCGGCAAAGCCCTGGTTTGGAGGTGAAGGCAAACTTAAACTTTGAAGATTAATATTTCGACTTTGGAAGCACACAATTCAACCAGCAAAGGTATGTATGTTCAAATTAACTTTCCAGGATTTGTTTAAAACTTATTGCGAATTGATTGGAGCTAAATTCGAATGCTAGCCCTGATCAAAGCTGTTACCTTTTATTTCGGACACCCGGTAGTATTTCGTAAACGACTTTTTAAAATCTTTAACTTTCAAAAGGATCTTTCGCTATTGACTCATTTGAGTGACCGACAATGTCATAAGACTTTGTACGGCAAGTATTGGTTGTCATAAGTCCTCTCGTGGCGTCGATATTTTGACAGAAGCCTTAAAGCACACGCTTCGTTTACCTAGTTTACTAACAAAGAGCGATCTTAATGTATAGTGAGATGTCCATTACTCGAAATGGGACATCAAAGAGAAAAATTTCTCTTTCTTGCAGAGAAGGGGCCCTTATTCTTTTCTATTGACTATGGTTTTGGTAATGTTTCTCAAGGCTCTTTCTTTATTAGTAATGCACAAGATAATAATGATTTACCGTTCATTCCTTTGCATACAGCACTTGAGAATGTCTTTACAAATAACAACAATGCAATTTTCATGATATCTATTATTCACAATGCCAACTCAGGGTTTTATGTATTTAATGCTCATGCTAGAAACTCTTTTGGCATGCAGGATATAAATGGCAGTGCAGTGCTGTTAAATTTAAGAAACATATTTTCCTTACAAAATTACCTGCGCTTGTTGGCCACTGCACTGCATGCTACTTTCTTTGAAGTGGTTTCTGTCACATTTCATAATCTGAATTCTTCAGATTTACCCCATTAATATTTCTTTTTTCGCATTTCAATATTTATCTATTTATTAATCCAAGAAAAAGGGAAATCTCCACTGAGAGCTATATTGAAAGTGAACAGCAACACAAACTCAAAAAATTACGTCAATTTGTGGCCAGCAAACGTAAAAACGGAAGTGAATCTGAAAGACAGGAGCAACTTTCAAGAAAGCGTTCGAATGCAGCCAAAAAGCGAGCAAATGAAACTGAATCTGAAAGGGGAGAGCGTCTTGCAAAACAGCCGCAGAATGCAGCCAATTAGATTAGTTGGATCGTTGATGATGCTTTGTCTTCGAATGCTTAGCTTTTAAAGAGTGTAAAACGTTTCTCTAAAGTTTTCACATGTAATCCTATTGACGTTTATCAAAAATGATTCAAAACGATTCAAATCTTTTTGGCGCGATCTGCAGGGAAAGTTTGCTCTTCGCTAAGCAATAGTATGTGAAATTTGATTTTAAGTAGCTACAAGGTTCCTAGCAACTGTCATCTTTGAGGTCGCACCAAAGCTCCTCTGCCACCAACTGGATACGTTCTGGCGTTTCTGTAACTCGATAATAACTTCGTATGCATGTGTTTTACATGTCAAATGTATTATACCACATTGCAACCAGTATACCTCAATGTTCCTGCTTGCCAGAAAGTATTATGACTTCTGCGTGTATACAAAATTAGAGCCACAAAGACAGACGCAGCACTTCACTTAAAGTGCCTCTGCACTAAAAAATTTTATGACGTCTTTCAATAGTATTTGATGCGGAAGTATGGAAAACGAAAAAATTATTTGAATCGATCAAGCCGTTAATTATTTATGACGCATCAAAGTTACGAAATTGCAGCAATTATGTGATATCTTCTGATTCATTACCGCGGATCGAAAGAATATCCAGACGCCTCGGTCGAGTGGGCTTTGACGTCATAGTAGGAAAGAACCTATTCACTGCCATGCATAATCCATTCATTCATGGGCTTGGCGTGTAAACATTGAAGACACACAGACGAAAGAATACCATCAAAATGCCTTTACGGTGTATTTTACCAACTTGTAGCAACAATCCCGATAAGGAAAAATGTATAGCACTTCATAAAATTCCGTTTTTCGACGACGATCGTCCTGAAGCGAAGAAAAGAAGGAAGAGATGGGTCGATTTTATAAATTCGAAACGAGCAGACCCATGGCAGCTCTCAAAAGATACGGCAGTCTGCTCTAAACATTTTACGCGGGAAAGTTTTATTCGGAAAGTGTTTGTGCCAGGCACTACCCCTAATTTGTGATGACACTGGTGTAGTCCCATTTCCAACAATATTAGAGGAGAACAACGGCGAAAAAATGTCTGCACGAACACGGAGAAGGTACGTTTAGGCCCATATTTACATATATAATTGTTTTTAATTTACTGCGACCTATTGACCTAAATCAATTTGTTATCGAAATTTTCAGATTTCTGATGGTTTTTACTTCCAAGCGAAAATGACCCGTACCAAAAAATCTGGGACTTTCCCGGGAAATTCTCGGGATTTTTCTGTGATCGATTATCAGCTTTCCCAGAAATCTAAAAGCCGGGGAAATGACTAAAATTCCCGGGAAAGCTGGGATTACTTTGCATAAATAATCTTAGCAGAAATTCCTGGAGATATGAGGAAAACCTTCAATAATCAGAATAGTTGAGAACAGTAATGTTCAACAAACACAATTTTCTGGCGGATAATGGAAGGAACAAAAGGGCCCTAGTTGCAACTCCCAAGTTTAATTTTGAATGTCGTTGATATCGTAACAACAGAAATGGAGAAGGCAAAGCAAACTGAGGATCATGGAAATGATATGATGTAAAAGCTGAATACATGCTTCCGAATTGCATCGATTGTAGATTGTTCACATAAATATTCGATCAACTTTACAATAAATTGTTTCTATAATTCTATGAACACTGTTTCTGTGTCTCCTCTTCTTTAAATTTTGGTCTTCGTTCGTCTTCTTTTCTGAAAGAGAAATGGGACAATTTCAGAGCTCTAGCAATACAATCATTAAAAGATATTTGAACTCTTTCCCTGCCACCTTATATTTAGGCTTATTCCAAAACTGGATACTAGTGGTGGGGGCTTAATAGAGAGGCGAGGGGGGCCTATTAAAAATTTATAGCTTAGAAGGGAGGGGCTTTTAAGAGAAGGGGCTAAATATAACTTTTACAGTAAAACAACCAATCTACTTCTACCTAAGCACACTTTCTTCTATAATGCTCTGAATAAGATACAAGCTTTTTATGAGAAACTTGGATCAGGCGATAGTATTAAAAGTTTCTTAGTAAACATGAAAATTTCAGCATTTTAATATTAAAAGTTTCTTATTTTTTAAATGCATGAATTATCAGGTAGTTTCCAACACTGCTGCAGATATGTTTCTTAACCTATAAAACATCAGGTGGGAAGAAAAAGTGTTCTATTACGTTCAAAATATAAAACCATATATATATTTATCATAATATCTTTGAATATTTCTTTTGAAAGTTTCTTAGCTCTTTCCGAACTCAGTACTAGAGTTTCTTAAATTTTCAGCCATCACTACTAGTTTCTTATAAGTCTTATAATGTTCAAGAAGTTCAACCGTTTCTCCATTTGTGCCTTTTGTTTTATTTTTCCCTATGTTTGCTAATATTCAAAAAGTTTGTACTACACCAGAGGCAGAGCATTTTCCAATAAACTTACCTTCTTTCTAGGAATGCATGGATGAGTTTTAGTCAGAGTCCACTTCTGGGACATATCCTCTAGCACCCTTCTACCAATTACCACATTTGCACCTGGAGTTGAATAAGGAATAAATGCTAATTATGTTTAAGTACTTTTGCAGGGACACATTTACTTTTACATGTGAGATTCTGGGGAAATTCATGATTGCTAAAACAAAAGGAATGACAGCAAAAATCTGTGATGGTTATTTCTCTGCCTAATATATACTTTCCCAAATTTACGGAACACTGATCAAGCATTTAACATGGCTATCTGAAAGCACGTCTTAGATATGATTTGTATGAAAGCAAATATAAATGTAGATAACCAACAACATACTGTAATGCTAAAATGTTAATAACCTACTTGAAGAAACCGTAGTTGATGGTGTATTACGATTATGTTCTGTAGGTCAGATTTGACTTGGGCCCATGTTTGAATCGAATCGATGTAGGGTAATACATACCAAGATTCCAGCGTCTCGACACCCTCAAAAAGACGAATTAGTCTGTGTTCCTCTTCTCGAGNATCACAGGGCTGGGCTTGGGTTAGGTTCTTTCAATATCGTGCGGCAGTGCATCACCTGCTTTGGCACAACGCCACGTAACCAAGCAATTCAAGCTAATTGCACTCAGCCAAATCAACTGTTCACGTGATAAACGAAAGTTCTAGAAGAAGCGACGTGACGCAGTGAAACTTCACTTGTTGAATCCAAAATCAGTTGCCAACTGCTGAATTGTTGCTGCGCCTCTACTACGCAATCGCAGCACTTCTACATAATTCGCCTAGAAAGTCAAATTGGCACTGCGCCACGAAAAAAAAACCATTATGTGCAATTCGACCACAAATGGTCTATTACGTCGTATTGCCTTGGCCTCATAAGATGCTTGGAATTTGCAGCTGTTTATCTGGTTTTTGGCTTCCAACACTGGACTCCTGCTTAGAAACCAAAACAGTGAAGGACAGTATTCTAGCAACAGCCACTGCAAGAAGTAATGACAAAACGCTGCCAACGAAACCAGTAGGCCTCAAATAACAATTGACAGTAATGCCTGGTTCGAAAGTTTACCCCCCAGTTAGAAATTGAAATACCTCATATGAAAAATATCAAAACTGCCTCAGCTTCGCTGCTAAGGAAATCGATAGGCCCCAATTAACAGTTTGATGAGGGTACAGTAATGGCTGGTTCGAAAGTTTACTCCCCAGTTAAAAACTGAAATACGAAATATGAAAAATACCAAATTTCCCGCAGCTTCGAAGAAGCTATTGCTCCCACCCAGAAATGTCTGAACCCTTTTACGGACATACATGAGAAGGTCGGCATTTGCTCTTTCCAGTTTGCAATGGTCATGACGAGGCGGTAACTCCTTATTCTACCTTCTAATCCTTTTACCCCTGTGTCCTTAATACACGTCATCACTGCATTTCCCTAAGCTGTTTTAGGCTGTCCTGTACCATCGTTCTTCGTACATGGCTAATGGGCCCCTTTAATTTCGACACGTTGTCAGGTGGTTAATAAAAGGAAGTGAATCTAGTTTTTGCCAATATAATCAGATATCATCAAGAATAACACCATTCGATAGCTCTCAATGAGAGCTTACAGATGATGTATTATTTTATTCATTTTAGATTACGTCAGCAATTTCAAAATAAATGACGTCATAAACGTTTATGACGTCATATAATTAATAACAAATGTGCTAAATAATTTTTTTAGTCAAATTTGTTTCTCTGTATTGTTTTAAATTATTTTAAGACATTTTAGAGTATTTGCATCAGTAATTAGGGCTTTTAATGATAGAATGAAAATCCGGTATAACTAAATAATGAATAAATGAAATAAATAATGAGTTTAAATAGATATTGTATTGCTGATTTTTGCTCCTTGATGATTTTTGATACATCCTAGAGCCATTCTGAAAAGAATTATTAAATAAAAACCTTAGATATTGCTAATTTTGCCAATAGTTAAAAATATCGCATTTTCCCGCCATTATGACGTCATAGTGACGGCATGGATGTAATGAAGAATACAAAAATTGCACTATTGTGTAGATGTTGATACTGTGCACCATTGTACCAAGTCTCGCTCTCATATCTATATTACTAACGGAGTTAACAGGGTTAAGAGTTAATACGCTTAGATGCCGAAAGGATACTTGTTAGAAAGGAAAGGATATATTTTAGAATTTCTTCCTTCGATTTTACAGGATCAACATTGAGGGGAAGAAACTAAATGGAGGTTCCTCATGACGAAGAGAATTTCTTCAGAGTTTCAAAATTAGTTTACAATGAACTGCCAGCACAGTTACGATCATTTTTCAAAATTAAATGGAAATCCAAGTTTAATCAGGATTGGGATGATTCCCCAACAAGTGGTGATGACCTGTTCAAAAAGATCCCAACTATTACTTTTTCTTGGTTGAAATGGAAACAAGAAACGAAAGAAAAAATCAAAGAAGGTTCCAGCCAAGAATGGGATTGCTCAATTCTGTTTCAAGTTTTTCTGAATGCAGGTATCAGTTGCTACATTTTTTACTCTTTCCCATTGATCTCGACTTTGAATTCAGTGAACTTAAGCCTGTGTGCAGTACTTTCTGTTACGGGGCAGGAGGGGGGAAAAGGAATTTTCTTCCCACTCCTCACAAGTAACAAAAACGTTTGCATGCATGCTGGTGAACTGCAGAAATGGCACACAGTTGCTACTCTAACTGCAGTTTCAATTGTGAAGCGCAGCTCGATCGCAGCTCTAGATAGATTTTATTACAAAGGGGCCAACAGTATTAATATGTCCAATATCACCATTATTTTATATTCCATTTTGTAAAGCTGAATTCATACCAGAAGGACTTTTTTCTTGGCATTTTCTCCAAATGTGGCTCTCATTTCATGAAGCATTCAGGCAGAATTGAGTAAGAAACATTTGGATAGAATCAACAAAAGGCCTCATGAATTAACATGAAGTACGAATTCAGGCAGGACCGAGATGCAACTTTTTGCTTGAGGGGGCCATGGGCAAACCGGCAGGCGAGCGAAGCGAGCCGAATTTTGTAAGGGGGGTCCGGGGATACTCCCCCGGAAAAAAATTGTGACTACGCCTTTCAGATTGGCTTAACAAGACGCAAATTTTTGTTTCTCATTACAGATTGACTTTCCAAGAAGGTCTACGTTGGGATGGAAATTGTAAAATACGTGTTGACAAATATCCTATAGTTTTAATGTGTATCATGTCTCTGGTCTGAAAGAAATTTGTTCTTGCACATACCTTAAAGGGCCTCCTAGAATAGTAGAGGGTAGAAATTGAACAAGACGTAAATATGAACACATGGAGTACCTATCTAATTTTATACAATGCTAAATAATGAAAATACATATTTTTTTTTCATACTTTATTTAACGTTGGTAAATAGGTAAGATAGCTAATTACAATACATAAATGCAAGAATCAGCTAATTAATACCAACAAACATAACATAATTAATACACATAAACATAATTAATAGTAAAGTGGCAAAAACGAAACGAAAACGATATCTAGATTTAGATTTTTAGTAAATCTGATTAATGTAGCCAAGATTCTGTAAATACGGGGTACAGAGCCTACAAATGCAAGGGATGGAAAACTGCTTTATTTTAGCTTTGAATATTCCTAAACTGCTAGCCATTCTAATTTCATTTGGAATGCTGTTCCATATTTGGTTGCATCTATGGGTTATTGTTTCTGCACCATATAAAACTGTTTTTGGAGTCCTAGATGAAAATTTTTCTGTTCTTAGGTCATAAGCTGTTGTATCAAATTTGAAGATCTCATTCATGAATCCAGGACTCATATCATTTTTGGCTTTATACATTTCTATTGCTAGGAGCTTTAAATTGTGTTGATGGATAGTTGTGGCACAGATAATCGTGATAATAGAAAATAGACAAAAGGCTGAACGACAGTCACAAGTGGATACGATTATGCAGCAGCCTCTTTGTATACCTAGTAAACGTTTGAGCGACAAGATAGACCGATAGAACTTGAGTATTTTATAGCTGGGGGCTAAATTACTAGCAAATTTGATCAAAGATTATAGGCCTGTTTTGAAGGATTTTGAGATAAAGCACTTTTGTAATATCGCTTGTAATATGAAAAATATACTACCGATTTTCACAAACTAAATTTTCCTATTTAAGTTGATATCTTAGCTACATAAGAATTATCAGCACCACAGTTTTCTCGCGGATATTGGATGGAACTTGCTCCTCTCCCCTTTGAAGGAGCCTTAAGGAACAACACAATATATACTGTAATATACTGTAACAACTACATAAAAATTTTGGGGGGCCAAAGCCCCCCTGACCCCCTGTATCTCTGTCCTTGAATTCAGCTAAAGTGAGTCCAATTCTGTGGTAATGGTAGCACTTAGTATAGTTCGTGCTTTTTATTGCCATGGAATTTGGCATCGCTTGAATACTGTGTGTTTCTCATGTTAATAAATTTGCTGTGATTCTTACCTTGACTGTGATGCTGGTTGCAGTAAACAACACTCGTATGTTCTAATTGCAGACCCCTATTATTTAGATTCAGGAAATTTTCCACCCATCCTGCGTAGGGGGGGGGGGTTCACTTAAGTATTCCATGGTATGGGGTTGTGCCATTTTTTAGGGTACCCTTTTTACGATAGAATCCGGATTTATGGGTATATGGTTTTTGACGATTTTTTATGAGTCTAGTTTTTGCCAAGATGATCACAAATCATCAAATATACCACCATTCGATAGCTCTCGATGAGAAATTTCAGAAGATGTATAATTTTTTTCATTTTGGATGATGTCAGCAATTTTAGATTTAATAACGTCATCAAAGTTTATGACGTCATATAATTAATAACAAATGTAAGAGAAAATTTTCATATCCAATGAAAAACTGGTGTAACTAAATAATGAATAAATGAAATAAATGATGAGTTTAAATTGATATTTTATTGCCGATTTTTGTTCTTTGATCATTTTTGATACATTCTAGAGCTATTATGGTAGGAATTATCTTTCTTTCACACTGATCTTACACACTGATCTTTCAGCAAAATCTCTTCTATCGTTGAGGCCTTCGCCTGATATGTTCTGCCCAAATTCGCTCGATAGGTGCATGCAGATGTATGTGTTTCCTCTTCTATGTTTTGTTATTTCATCAATCATAATATCAAAATAACGCAGGGGCGTCGTGGCCGGGGGGCAGGGGGGGCCATGGCCCCCCTATTATCAAAATCATCGGATTTTCGGAAATATGAGTGCTTCGTCGGAAAATTCTCGGAATTTTTTTGTTTGTTAAACCAAAGGGGGTGAAATGCACTTTTTAGTCTTAACGTGCTCTGGAATTTGTAAATTGAACTAAATTCGGATATCATTGACTTCAAAAGGCAGAATATCTTTATTTGTTTATAGAAATCAAAAGTGATCAGGTCCCCGCTTCT
>REGM01000117.1:970889-1009927 GCA_004194415.1 Aurelia aurita | reverse complement strand
TTTTTTCTATATTGCTACCTAGCATCCGAAGGTAGTTTTTAGGACACTGAGAAGCTAAGCTTATCGAGCAATGTCCTGGTCCTTCTCGATGTGACCACACCTCGCGATTCCTTTAGCCTGGAATTACAGAGAGTTGGCGACTCTCCTCACTCTACGTAGCAGGTTCGACAGGGCAGGGACTCGAACCACCAACCCTCAGGTTGGTAGTCAAGCGCGCTACCGTTGAGCTATCCCCGCTTATACCGTTGAACCATATCTTATTAAATTCTCGGGCGAAATTTTAGTATTTTTCAATTACTTTCTTGTTAGACTCTACAGAAGACAGTAAGTTGTCGTTCAGGGAGCCTTTGAAGCTGGTAATGAATAGCAATTGCCAGCCCAAGACGTAGTAGGCCTTTGCATCCTAAAATGGCCATTGTTGATTAAGCATAGGCGGCAAATCTTTGTTGATTATAACGGGTGTCTCAGAAAAAAGTACCCCCTTTCAACTGAAAAAAGGAACAAAACGATTAGATATCGTGACTTTCCGATTGCACAGCTAAATTGGTCAATCTCCAATTTAAATGCATATACCTAGCATTTATAAATCATCCACCAAACACCGGTGATACGAGCTCCCAAAGTCAAAATTAAGAGTGCTCCTGAAACCAGAGCATTTACAAATAATACGAATCCTCAAAGAAACCAAGCATGTTCAACAATATCTCCATATTTCATTAAACTATTCAGATCGACTTTCCTAGCTGTGAAAATATACTTCAGAAAAGCAGTCCACAACCTTCTTTGCATTAAATCATACTTCCCAAGATTAAAAATAATTTGTCCGTGCTTTTTCGTTTTTCAGATCTCTTCAATTTTATTGATGAAAATTTTGTAATGAAAATAAACTAAGTGAAATTAAAAACATTCTTTCATCCTTTGTTGTGGTTATCGCCCGAAGATTTTAATTAATACCGAAAGATTATTATTGTAACTTTTGATAATTAAAAACATCACATCATTCAAAATTTGTGGCAGGGAATAAAAACATTTTGACAACAAATAACATAAAGAAAATACTTACTGGTTACAAACCGATTGATGCTGCATTCGACAAAAATATATCTTAATCGTCTCCATGGTCTTCTGTCAGTAAAATTGTTCACTTTGGTCCGTAAAATAGATGGTTCGCTAAGAGATGGCAAAGTTGGAGCTTTTGCCGAAATCCTTTGCTGATTGTATAGGGTAACAAAAAATCGGACTATTGTTTTCGACACGTGCGTTTATCATCGTTTCTTGAAGGGGTATTCAATTCAATTCAGTTTAATTGAATTGAATTGAAGGGATAAAATAACGAACATCTCTGAAATCTTTCTTTCTTTGACGCAATCGGACAATATTTCACGATAAGTGACGTAATCAAAATGTTGGCAATTTTCTAAACAGTACAGTTCCTTGGGTCACCCATAAACGACAAAGAAGCTCGATAAAAAGTTCTTTAACACCATCTTCTAGCGAACCATCGCTTGTCTTTGTCAGGTATCGTAACGTATCGTAACAATCCTCGGTCATCAGTTATATTTCGCCGCTACGAAGCTCGATAACTCAACTACTCTAAGAGCAACTGCGGCCTACAAAATGCTATTGCTATGAGCTAAATGAACCGAAAAACAGTAGATTTTTGGTTGCAACGGGTCGGAAAAAGCTTTCTGGTAATGTTCAGTGAAGACGGACAGGAAATACTCATGAAGAAATAAACTTCATAGATTGAAGGCTGCACAGCTAGGCCCAAAAGTTTTCCGACATAATAATTATTTNACACCATCTTTTAGCGAACCATCGCTTGTCTTTGTCAGGTATCGTAACGTATCGTAACGTATCGTAACATTCCTCGGTCATCAGTTATAAGTCGCCGCTACGAAGCTCGATAACTCAACTACTCTAAGAGCAACTGCGGCTTACAAAATGCTATTGCTATGAGCTAAATGAACCGAAAAACAGTAGATTTTTTGTTGCAACGGGTCGGAAAAAGCTTTCTGGTAATGTTAAGTTAGGACGGACAGGAATACTCCTGAAGAAATAAACTTCATAGATTGAAGGCTGCACAGCTAGGCCCAAACTTTTCTGACATAATAATTATTCTGGCAACAGGTAGAGATTCGCAAATATTAACGTTTATGTGAATTTTTGCTATTATCGTTATGAGTTTCGGGTGGCTCAAACCATCACGTGAAAGCTTATATTGTGAGGTAATCTCAACAAAATCTTTTAATTTTGAATGTTACCAGTAATTCAATATTTAGGGGCGGGTTCAGTAAATGCCTTTTACCGTGAAGAATCTAAACATTTAATGTGGCCTAGAAATTTACCTTAAGAATCTTTATCTAATAAAAAATCATACTACCTTTTAAGAAATGGCCTTTTAATAGAACCTGAACATTTTGAGGCGTCATCGAATTACAGTTTAATCAAGAGATGAAATGTTTAGGAGGGGATAAGGTACAGAAGATTGTTTAGATTTTGTTTTATCCATAAGATTTTAGTATGTCTATCTAATTGCAAAAAATTACGTGCTTTACCTGACAACTACGTGCTTTATCAACAACATAAAGTGAATTCTTTAAATACTGCTTGAATCAGTTTTACGGTCATCCATCTAAGACTGCCTACGGTATTGTCATATTTACGAAGATTCGTCATCCTATATGCAAGCTTGACATGCCATGCAAAATCTCATTAGATAGTACAATCTCATCGCGCGTCATATACATTCACGTGGGTTTAAGGCTTTCCGATGGTAATCTACGATTGTGATTCTCTGCAATCTACGGTTATTTTGTGTTTCTCTTTCCAAAAACTATGAATCTTCGTGAACATGCGCTTCTCTGTTTATATTTCCATGAAAGTACGACTTAAAGCGATGCTCAGTCAGCTTAAATGATATCTTCATCAATTCAAGGCGTTTGTAAACTCATGACATGTCGTAAAATCATTTGGCCTTTGCTACACTGAAAGCGTAGACCAATAAATTAGCGAACTGGTACATATTTTCGCAAGTCATCCCTGTTTAGCCTCTCGTATGTTCCTCTCTAAATCTCTCGATCCTACCAAACTACAACTGGCTATCGAAATAAAATACAAATGCTGAGGCCAATTTTCGATGCAGCTATAGCAATACTAAATCCCGTCTGTCTTGTCTTCAAGAACCTTCTCATGGATACATCGTTTCTTATTTCAAAATCGAAGTATGCGCTACGATCAGCAAATCATTTGGGTCTTTGATTCATTCCAAGAACAGCCAATTTCTACATGGAATCACTTTGACAACGGTTGCGTCTTTTTCAGAGATATCATAGTACACAATCTAAAGAAGTTTTCTCATGGGAAGATTCAAGTTACCATAATAATAAAAAGCTGTACTGTGTAATAATCTGCCAAAGGAAGACCACAATTGACTGTGAAATGTAGATTTTGTACCAAAATTAATGAATTTGTTTGGTAAAGATAACATCTGTGATTAAACCACGTAAAGCGTACCAAGATGCAGCAATATCCTTTGTCAAATGTCATGGTTCTACTTCTGCCTGAGAACGTCCTGCTACTGATCAAATAATGTAGGTCTTAGCCGTCTCAGCTGATTCATTCATATACAATTCCCCAATGACATACAGATATGATATGACATGAAATTCAACAAAGGAAGGGGAGGTCATGAGCTTGTTTCAATACGTTGGCTTCAATAGTTGACGTACCAGCTTTGAATTTTGAGGCAGTACAACGGCCAGCATTCTAAATCTCAGAGCACTTGTGCTGCATCTCTGTTGTATAATACGGTTATTCAGTAGATTCCTTCCTTGAAAACTGGCAAAAAGATGATGGTGTAAGATGACTTTGCCCAGGAAGTAGATACAGGCTACCTGATTCCAGACCAGATCAACATGGCTAGTTCACAGCAACGAATGCATGGCATTGGCACATAGTTCTTATCAGACACACTCCGTATATTGGACATGAGGCGTGGACAGCAGTTTTCCTAACCAAGTATCACAAGAAGTGGCGAAGCAAAGTCATGGATTGTCCAGAATGGACCTTGCACTAACTATTTCTACAGCACCTATTCCAATGTACATCCAATTCAAAACACTAACGGTCTTCAATCTTGAAAAATTACACTCGAACCATTCAACCGTTTTTATAACCTAATTCATACCTGAAAAATAAGCTACGTAGAACGGCGGCGTAACCGAATAGGCTTAAACCATTTCCAGTATTCATTATCTAAGTTCGTGTATCTGTTATTTTGAAAAAAGTTTTTCAGTAATTCTGTAGTGTTGTGTACGTATTGTGATTGTTTTTGTGTAGTATGTTGCGTGCGTTTGGGTTTCAGTTTTGTGTTGTATAAGTGTTGTCCTTCATCGTTTACAAATGTTAATGTCATGTCATTGTCAGAAATATCTGCTAAGGCAAACCCGCCACTGATTCCTCGGAAGAACCTGTTTAGAGAGATTAATTTTATCAGATATTTTGATGAATGAATTTATGATTTGATTTTTAAAGAATATCTCTATCCTTCGATTTTAAAGTATAATTTATTTTTCTCTTCAAAGGTTTTTAATGATACCCGTTCTCTAGCAATTCAGATATTTACGGATTAAATCTGTTTATAGGTATTATTCGACATTTAATAGACTTGCTCCAAGTCTATTCTGTGGTCCATCAGCGCTCAATAAAACATTATAACTTCTGCGGGGGCGTAAATCGTGACGAGGACGCTGCGAAGGAGGAACGAGAGCGCTGATATGGACCACAGAATAGACTTGGAGCAAGTCTAACATTTAATAATTAANTTTACAAATGTTAATTTCTTATCATTGTCAGAAATATCTTCTAAGGCAAACCCGCCACTGATTCCTCGGAAGAACCTGTTTAGAGAGATTAATTTTATCAGATATTTTGATGAATGAATTTATGATTTGATTTTTAAAGAATATCTCTATCCTTCGATTTTAAAGTATAATTTATTTTTCTCTTCAAAGGTTTTTAATGATACCCGTTCTCTAGCAATTCAGATATTTACGGATTAAATCTGTTTATAGGTATTATTCGACATTTAATAGACTTGGAGCAAGTCTAACATTTAATAATTAAGATCATTCTAACAAGATTTCCTCACGAGGCACATTCATAACAATAATATTCATAACTGTATATCAAATGATTTCATGTTAAGATTTAAAGTTTTACCGTACATCTTCAAAGTGAATTTTATCTGAGGTAAGATTTTAATCGCTTTAAATTCTCACATTTAGTAGGCTGATTTTACAAATTTAATTTAGGTTTTAATTTACTTAAATTTTTTCTTTGCATAGCATATGGTTAATTATTTTTCTTATTTTGAAACATAATGACTATTCGCAATTTCTTTTCTAGCCTTCAGATGATAGTAAGAGATATAATTTCGAAATTATGTCTTACTTGAGAGAACCCTTTGGAAGCTTTCCACGATTATTACTCCACCCATTGTAGAAATTCCCACTGCCACTAACGAAATATGCTACACTTGATTTTGGGTCTTGTATGTGCTGAAACAGAAGTTGAATATTAGGACACAATGAAAAGGTATCAGCATTTTAAACGTGATGCTGACAGTAACTGATGCAGTATACCAAAAAGCTGCATGACAGTCCGTTGCGGTATCAAATATATCATTTAGCTTTTTAGCAAAAGGGTTTGGCAAGAGCGAATTTTTTATGGTAAATGGTGGAATTTTAAAAGGTAACAATCAAGCCTGAAGCTTCACGATCTTTTGAGCAATTCAAACTTGCTTCCAACTGTTTTTGGAAATTGAGACAAGAGCTGTTTTTTAGGTTGCTGTTTGTAACATTTCTTCATTTAGAGAGTATAGTGAACAAAGAATTATTGTGGGAAAATAAGCATCCTTTGCAAACTAATGGAACCGCAAATGGTAACATAAAAAGTAAATTAGAAACACTTACTTGTAAATTGTGATCATGTCCACTAAAATAAGCAGTTACTCCATACTTCTCCATCAATGGCTTCAATTTTGCAAGGAGGCACAGGTTGTTACCATGAGAACCAGCGGAGAACACAGGGTGATGACCACCAACTATTATATAATCTGACCTGGAAGAAAAATGTTTGGAAATTAATAAGACTGGACAACTGACCCCTGAAAGGGAAACTTCTCGGGTATCGCTACACGAAAAAGTGCCATGAAGACTCACAGTATTATACAGTAAAAGCAATTCTTTGTTTTATGACCTAAAACTGTAAATTGAGATGACCATAAAGATGGCCTAGAAGTTATCTGGTTGAATTCGAAATCAGTTCAGGCGAGGGAGCAAAACTACAATAAATGCACTAAGTGTAGGTCATTCCTTGACACTGTTGTCTCGCCTAACAATTCTTAAGAGTTTCTTAAAACATCTAGAACTTCTCAAGAATCCTTGGTGAAGAAGAAAGATTTCCTGTTTGCATTGAAAGAACTTCGGTCAAAACACTAAGAATAATTGGTCACCAGAGACATATCACACAACACAAAATATTTTGAAACTTGTCTGTCTGTAACAAGAATAGAATTTTTTCTTAACAATTGCCAACACAATAATAGAATAAAAAGCTATGGTAACATACTTTGAGTTTTTCAATTGATCTTCCATCCATTGAAATTGCCCATGCACTAAAGGATCCTTCTTATAACTAAAAATAATCAAGAGACAATCTTATAATACAATTTGCGGACCCATTCAAAATTTCAGGGTGATCCGCCCTGTATTTTGTTTCATAAATCAGACAAATCTCTCACACTTACATATCTCAAAATTAAGAAACTTAAAGTGCATCTACGGTAGAAAATTATAAACTTGTCCTACTGTACATTAAGAGACTCAACAAGGTATACAGTAAAACCCCACGTAAAGAACCTGTAGTGGAATAAGAACCTGCAGGCTGAAATTGTCCAATTAGACTACCATTTTATAAGAACCAATCCATTGTACTCATTGTTTAGAACCCAGGCTGACTTGCAAAATTTTAGGTTCTCATACGAGGGTTTTTACTGCACTGAGTGGCCACTATAAATAGGCTAAAGAAAATGCCTACTGTACGCACCCATTATTTCTTTAGCTACACAATGAAATGGCATGTGCCAAAGTTATTAAATACAATGAAAAGTATTTTTTAACTTGGTCTACACCAGCTTTTAACAATCTTGATTCCCTTTAACTTTAAGGTCTGTTTCATATCTACGAGAAGACATCAGGTTTAAGAAATTAATCCTTATTTGCATGGGTATTCAGACAATATTTCTCTTTGCATCAGTGCAAAATAAACATCTGTGTTAGCGTGCTTCCATGGAAATGATTTCAAATAGGCTTTTTTAATTTGAGTTAGGATTAATACCCTGAATGAAATAAAAAATTTCTGCAATTGCAAGTTTGCAAACGTTTATAACTCCAAACGTTTCTGACTACCTTATAAAAAAACAGCAAGATACCTTTTCTTGTTGCAAAGGTTCCCAAGGTGCGTTGTATCAATCATGACAACATGAACTGATCTGTCGGTACCAGGTATTGTGTGGACTGTGAAACAAAAATGAGAATCCAATTTTAGCTGAAGAATTCTTATGGCCCACTTAGCACCATCCAGGGTTTCTAGTTCTTCAATAGTGTACTGCTATGGAGGCTCACATTCAAAGTTAGCAGATAAATAAAAATATATACCTCCTATACAGTACAGGCCTTGCGTACATTAAATGGAAGATTGCAAATCTGTTTAAAGAAGAATTCTTAAGAAATTCTTGAGAATTCTTAGGAAGGCAAACCATGGTAATGTACGCAAGGCCTGGACTGTCTACTATTCGTTTTTACGTGCTTGTTTTTTCTTTTATTTTTCATTCTTACTGGGCAACTTACTAAGTCCTTGAATTTGATCTTGTTTTTTTCAGATCTATTGATTTCTTGTTCTTCCTAATGATCTAAATTTTGTGCAATATCATATTATGGTGAAAGTACAATTTAAAGGGAATCCAAGGATATATAAGCCTTTGATAAAAATAGCTGTGCAAGGACAATATCATATTTGGCAGTGACGCGTGCCAAACCATATTTGGGTAACTGCTCTACACCAACAGGAAATACTTATATGTGATAGGCTAGAATTTGACCGCAAGTGGCTTGAGGCACTTTCATATGCTTAGATTCCCTTCAATGTTATTTATACCTAGTTCAGATCATGTGACGATACCCTTGTGAAATCACCGGCAACAACGTATGGGTATTCTGGCCAGGCGGGGTAGTTGACTTTCATTAGTATAGGGTGTGCACTCCAAGAAATAACATAACAGCCCCTGTGTTTTTCCCCCTGTGTCCCTATGCCCGTGAAGGCTGTTGTTGTTGCGTCAGTTCACAGTCACTCAAATCAGAACACAGGGAAACAAGGAAAACCAGGCACAACAACAACAACCTTCACAGGCATAGGGACACAGGGAGGAATGGGCATAGGGACACGGAGAGAATAAATTTTTGTAGGAATAACTACCACGTTTCTTAACGCCCATGCACACACATACAAAAAAGAAAGTTTCTACTATAATTTTTTCAACAGAACAATACCTTTTGAATGGAAAAAATGAGGAAACTTCCATCTACGCGTGGGTGAAACTTTTGTGTATGCAATTTGTGCTGAAACATTGGACAAATGATCATGATTACCAGCTACAAAATACCATGGCACGTAATGATATTTCTTTCTATAGATCTTTTCAAACGTTTGGTCAAATCTTGGATCATGAACATCTCGCACACCACTGTAGTAGAAATTATCTCCTAACGCAATTATGAATCTGCAGTCTTTTTCTTTCATAGCCTGAAAATATAGATATTGTCACATCACAATAGAGGAAATGGTGAGAAGTTATTTACCCACAAATTGCGTTGAGTAATGGAGCCACTTGCTCAATATTGTTATCTGACACTGATCACAGAAAAAACGTTCGATAAGGGACCAGTCATAAAGTATCTGCTAGGGTGGGCTGGAGGGAAAATCGAAATCTTCTCAAAAAATTTGGTGGCCCAACCTGAAAGAAACAAACAATTTTCGTGGCCCACCGGTCATGTATGAAAATTTTTCATGGCCCATCCTGATGTCATGGGCTGTAACACAGAGGTATCATTAAAAACTAAAACGAAAATGAACTCTTGTTTCTGTGTGGAATAAACTTCAATGCGAACAGAATTATATAAAGTTCTCTTTGAAACAATGTGTCATCAAACAGTTTCACAGTTTAGTATTCATAATTTTAAGAAAATACCTCATGTCAATAAAATACAAATCTTTAAGATACCTCCGGACTCTTTGTCTTCATCTTCAAATTGTACATCATAAGAAGCCCTACAATGGGGGCAATGCACAATAGTACAAATGTTTAAAAATTGCCCAAAAGCAAGCCCAAATGTCACTCTTGAGCAATCTTTTGATGTAGATTCAACATGTTCCAGTTCAGAATCAGAAGAGGACTAGTTTAATAAAGAAGATGTACTGTTTTTAGACTTTGTTACTGAAAATTTCTTATGGATGTGATTGTTGAGAAAATTGTGTTGTGATGAATTTTNTAAGGGACCAGTCATAAAGTATCTGCTAGGGTGGGCTGGAGGGAAAATCGAAATCTTCTCAAAAAATTTGGTGGCCCAACCTGAAAGAAACAAACCATTTTCGTGGCCCACCGGTCATGTATGAAAATTTTTCATGGCCCATCCTGATGTCATGGGCTGTAACACAGAGGTATCATTAAAAACTAAAACGAAAATGAACTCTTGTTTCTGTGTGGAATAAACTTCAATGCGAACAGAATTATATAAAGTTCTCTTTGAAACAATGTGTCATCAAACAGTTTCACAGTTTAGTATTCATAATTTTAAGAAAATACCTCATGTCAATAAAATACAAATCTTTAAGATACCTCCGGACTCTTTGTCTTCATCTTCAAATTGTACATCATAAGAAGCCCTACAATGGGGGCAATGCACAATAGTACAAATGTTTAAAAATTGCCCAAAAGCAAGCGCAAATGTCACTCTTGAGCAATCTTTTGATGTAGATTCAACATGTTCCAGTTCAGAATCAGAAGAGGACTAGTTTAATAAAGAAGATGTACTGTTTTTAGACTTTGTTACTGAAAATTTCTTATGGATGTGATTGTTGAGAAAATTGTGTTGTGATGAATTTTGCAGCAGAAATTTACTATATTTGTTTCATGGCCCACCCAAAATTGCAAAAATTATTTGCTGGCCCACCCAATTTGTTGGAATTTATTTCATGGCCCATCCATATTCCCTCCAGCCCACCCTAACAGATACTTTATGACCGGTCCCTAAGATCCAAACAGGAAGAAACAGATGAAAACTGCGCACTATTTTTAGCCTGTCTGATCCTTCACTAAAGTTATCCATTAAAAATAGTCTTATGAAAAACTTTAATAGGCTCTCTGATAGCTCACATTCCATTAGTGCAATTTTATTCATCTTTCATTTCTTCAGTATTTCTTCTTTACAAATCATAAGATATGGAGAATTTAATGTAATTTTGCCGAAGTGGAATTTTCATTTTAAAAGCTTTTCACAATTTCTATCAGATGTATTGCAATGGCTGTAATGAAAGTAAGGCACCTATTATTATATGTAACTTTTTTAATGAGATTAAACCTCCCCCCAAAACTTTCTACTACCCTATACCCTTCATTCAAGATTCAATTTGCCCAATTAATACCTTGGCCATTTCATCAGCCACTTTTCGTTGCATCCACGTTGAATAAGGAGGCTTCGGTACGCCACCAATATCCCCAACTATCGTAAAACAAAGTCGTTTCTTGTTCTCCTTAGTTTTCCTGTCTTGTTGTTGTGCTGCTGTGGTCATCCAATGATGGCTAGGCCCATAGCCAGGCCATGTCCATGTGAACACAAAAACAGCGAGGAAAAGGAGTCTTTGATACATAATTATGAAATTATTAGTTCAGTTCATTAAGTCATTCTTTTATCTTTACTCTGGACTAACAGCCATCTTTCAGTCGAGTGTTATACTTCTGTTATAATGCGTTTCCGAGGTGAAGTGTTTTGCTCTATCGGAATTTCGTAAACATTTGCTCAGCTATGCTTGACCTCTAATCAATGCTTTGTGTCATCGCTCTCCGGTTGGCTGTTTATTTGTCGCGAGAAATGATCCTTGGGGAGCTTCCATCTTATCTTTCCACTTCTTACTTTTCTCTTGCCTTCACTTCTTTAACAGTGCAAAGAGAAAGCAAGAAGGGACGTGAAAAGAAGCAAGACAATGGAACATTGAAGAGCGGGGAGATAAAAATTGCCTGCACAAAGAAACTATAAATGCAAGAGAATATGATAAAAACTCATGGCGATGACATTAGTGTTTACCTTCTTCAACCTTTAAACAGATTCTCAAGTCATTAATTTTTTCACTAACAATTAGGCTAGCTGGATAAAGACCTCAAGAATTCCTATGCCGAAAGATGGGAATTCTCTGCAGCATTTCCGGACAAAGCAGTCCCAGATAGAATAAAGTTCAAATTTAATCTCCCGATTTTCAAGTTATCTCTCAAGAAACGAAAGCGAAACATGCAACATGAAAATAAATAAATAAATGTTTTGTATAAAAAGTCTTTTTTCAAAGGTCTTTATTATATTCATACAGCTATAACAAGCGAGCTAATGATTTATCCAGATAGCAAAGGAATTTCCTGAGCAACAATTTGCACAACTTTCAAGTTTTGCAATAATTGTCTAGTCACGACCAAGCCATATGGATCTAACCATAGTCATATCTAACTGATCAACTCAGTTGCTTCAAGTGTTTGCCTTCATGATTCGTTCGGCACTGACCCTTTAGGTTTTCCATGATTGAAATTTAATCACAACAGTGATATTTAGAAATTTAAACCACAAAGATCGGAATGCACCCAAGTTAAAGTTACTTCGCAAGAATTAAGGCACCAAAATTTCATATTCACTTGAGCATAGTCTTCGCTGTAAAGTGTACTCAAAAATGTTCAATTTTTTAGGAAACAACGTTGCTGATGGTTTGATTACCAACAGCATATGAACCACGGTATCTGTAGAAGCCGTTTCAAAGACAGCTGCTATATGTCAGGTTTCCATCTAGGTGAGGCCAGACGTTGGAAAAGCCTTCATCTTCATCCTGACCGAAACTCCAAGCCTGGCAACGAAGTTGCCAAATATTTTCAGCCTACCCAAAGCCTATGGCATTTAGCCCTTCGGATATCCTTCATCCGCCTAATCACTACGCATACAACCAGGGGGTTTCCTCGATCAGTTTACCTTCTCAACAGGTGCCGTGCTTGAGGTATCGCCTGTCTGGGGCGTCAATGCCAAACTATACGAGATGTCAATGGAATTTTTGCGACTAAACGCGTCTCACAGCCGACTAAACTTATTCAGAGGCCGCGGCAAGAATGCTTTTCAGCAGCTGTAATGACAGGCGATTTCCACATTAAACATTAAACCCTCTTTCATAAACCGATTCCATATTCCAGGGGGTGTTCAAGATATCGGCAACTTAAGCCCGCTAACACCGTCTGCTTGCAAAATGCCTAAATTGGGCAATGTTCTAATGCAAGTCCAAATATTCTTTCCAATCTGAAGAGGGTTATCATCAAGTAGGCCTGAAACCTAAGTTGTTTAAAGGGCTCACAAAGAAAACGTATATTTGATTGTATTGCAATGTGAGTGTTTCGTGAGCAGCAAAAATGCTTTAGAGCAATAAAGTATCTAGAACTTTCCTCGAATGCTTGCTACTTTGCTCATTTTCAAAATCAGAAAAGCCCAATTAACATTTGAAGTAAAAATGTCAGAATATTCAAGAAGAGTCAACGATCGAAAAGAGGATAATTAAAGTTTCTACTCAAGTAGTGCATTCTTGGGAGATTTTATGCTTTCTTTTTCGTTTTCTTGCTCAATGTCTCTTTTCCAGTCAAATCTTCTCTTCTTTCTGCTAACCCTACGAAATTTTAAACAAGAACGTTGATTTTGTTGTTCCATTTGTTATTACAAACAAAGATCATCCAAACACAAATAAGGGAAGCGTTAAAAATGCTATACTTGCTATCAGAATTTTCAGCGAGTCGAAAACATAGGATATAAAAAGAAACAAACGACTTTGCATTTCAGCTTTAAACAGTTAACAATCTACCATCTCGCAAGCAGAAAAAGAGAACAACACAATTTGTACGAACATCTTCTGATTCTGTTGTTCGTTATTCCTTTCATCGGGTCTTTTAACGTTTTCCCAAATCAACCTCATTATTTCAAATCATAGCACGAAAGAAGTGCTTCCAAAGGATACTCAAAGCCTCGAAGACACAATATAAGATGTAAAGTCACTGTGTTTATATTTGTCTACTGTTTCATCTTTCGTGGCTCAAAAACGACGAGGATAAGATTTGTATACAATTTTGAAATAAATACTGCCGTAAAAAAATCTATTATCAATCTGAATTTGTTCTTACCCCTCATTTCTTGGTTTCAATAGAAATGCTGGCTTTATCTGCAGTTGACTTTCCTGCGAAGATCCTGCTAAAAAATCGAATTCGTGTTAACTAAAATTCCTTATTCCTCCTGATTTCAGTTCTTAGTTTAGTGGTAAAATTTTTGGCAAAATTCGTCCAGGAAAGGCCAAATTTTCTTAATTTGTGTCTAGAAACCCCAAATTTTGGCGATTTTTGGTCTAGAGAAGGCAAAATTTTGATGATTTGTGCCTAGAAAACGGCAAATTATGGCACTTTTGGTCTAGAAATTAGTCTAGCCAAGGGTATCATTTTCACAAAAATTGGTCTAGCCAACGGTCCCCGTGAGAGCTTGTAATCAAAAAAGTGAGCTAAGAAGAAGGTTTTTCAGTATTCGACTTTATTTATCTCTCTCCCACAGAAGTTAAGTAATTATCTTCTCAGTCGTAAATTTTGTCATTGATATGGCTCCATCAAAACTTCAATTTTGTACTAAATTTCAATTTTACAACGAATGAGACACATACCATCTGCACCAGAATTTCTTTCTTCAGGTTTCTGTAGTTTACTTCTCTTCGCAAATGGTTTTGGTGTTCGTGTTTCAGACATAGATGACTGCCTTCTTCGTTTGATTGGCCTTTTCCGATGGTACAGTTGACACTTGTCACCATTATCACATTCTCCAGTAGTTGAAAATTGCTCACATTCCAGGATGTGTCTCTTCAAACACTGTAAAATAATAAAGCGATAAATTTGGGATCACACAAGCATTCTTAAAACCTAATCATCAGGCTTCAAAGTTCGAACTGATCATGAAAAGCTTTGATTCTCCAATTTTTCTCCTCATCTGTAATTTATCGTTTCCTTTTTTCAAATTTTTCAAATTTGTAGAGCTCAATTTATCATTCGTTAAAGTCCCGTGGCAGCCATTTACCAAATTTGTGTCCGCCATTTACCAGATTAATATTTCTCTCCCCACACCCTTTTTCTAAATGTCAAAATGGTCTATTCATTTGAGTGCACTTGATGTAATGATGGTACCACTAGGGAGAATATATTCTTGATATGGACTTTAACTACAGATGAGGATAAAAATTCAAGAATCGTAAGCTTTTCATGATCAGTTCGAAATTTGAAGCCTGATTAATTTTTATGATAGCCAAAATTGAATTTTCATGTTTTATGAACTCTGAGAAAAGATATTCCTAAAATTTATGAACTAGTGAGTCAAAATACATATTCACTCTTTACCACTCTTAAAATTTCCTACGGTGGATACATTTTTCTGTTCATGCGGTAGACAGAAATACTTAGTTGATAGATTCCAAGCCACTGAAAGGTATCAGCAATCTTTGTAGCAAACACAGGGAGTCCATAGGTCTTGTAAAAGAATTCTAGTTGAGCTCCTCTTCTAATTAAGTCTGAATGATTTAACAGAGTCATCATAGCTTAGGGCAAGCGACTCTTATACATACCTTATCTCCCGAGGGGCAATGTCCCTTCAAGAAGTCTTTACAAACAGCAGCAGTACCACTGACTTTAACATGAGCATAAGGACAGTTGTCTCGGTGACATGCACCTCGTAGAAAGAATGAGCAGGTCGGCATCTAGTAAAAAGACATAGATTTTTCTAAATGAGAGAGAAGCTGCTAAAATGGGATTTGTCAAATTGCTAAGTGCAAGAGGAATAAATCAATCGATGTAGCATTTCGCCAGCTGTACTAAACTTGTAACGACGATATATCAAGGCATGTCAGTTTAAGTTGTAGTCATCATCAAACTGAAGCATTTAAAATTGGCAACTGCCAAAATGGAATTTTTACATAAAATGGAATGTTTACATTGGTAAATTAGGGTGAATTAGGGTTTAAAAGCGGAAGTTTTCATAGCCATATGTAAAAAAGACATCCTTTTCAAGGAAAGTGTCCTAACGATTAGTTTCGATCTGCCACGAGAAATAGAATGTTGGTGTCGGTGGTTTTCGACCAAAATGATATACTTGAAATTTAGGCCAGTGGAAAGGAATTTGAATAACAGTTTATGGGTTATAGTTTGTATGACAGGTCTTAGGGTCGTAAAGAAGGTTAAAAACTAAACATAACCAGCTAACTAGTAGACTAACTACTTCAGTCCCAGTTTCCGCCATGTTCATTGAATTGGATGAGGGCACTACGTTGTCATTATCAGTCCATCAAGGAGCGAAACTACGGCGATTGCAATAAGTCTAGCTAACTAGTACGATGCTTGAAAATATAAGTTCTATCAAACCAGCATTTTTGATTGTTTAAGAAAAAACTGAAGAATGGTTGAAGAGTACCTTATCTTTGTCAACTTTATGCGAGAACAAGCATTTTTCATCTTTACAAGTTCCACGTAGGAATCTGCAAGAAATTTGGGAATTTACATAATAGCCTGCGTGCAAAGCAAACTCTACTGAAGGAAAATTAAAGTCTACTTTTCCTCCCTGAGTAGAGTCTGTCCGCAGGTAACAGTTGCACAGAAACGGTAAAATTGCATTTAGATATTGCTAGAAAACTAAGACTAAACAAAGACTGACTGTTGAAATTGTCATAAAAACATTCTGCACATTTTCCGCTACTTTACAAATGAATTAGTTTCAACTTTTGAAGGTATTTTCCTACCAATATCACAAAAATTTGTAGCTCCGTTTTGAATACCTTTCCATTAAAAACAAGGCTATGTACTAAAGCTGAGTTTGTTTTACACTTCTCGTGCTATCAGAGAGATTGATACAGACGGCATGACGTCACAGCAGCGTATAAAACACGACGCCATCTTGTTTTGGGGTAAATCTTCAGAAAATTTATATACGTTTCTATAAGAAATTTGCGAAAAGTTGCCTAAAATTGCTCCTCTATTCTACCTCGCGATATTGAGTATGGAAAGGATAGGTAGCAATTGTCAATCAGACCTAAAATTATGAAATAAACACACGAACATGCTGTTCTTAAAAGCAAAACAAAAATTTAGGCCAAGAAAGCTGTGAGAAATTTGCCTTTGCGTCAATAATTTCATAGTTAGCACCAAAAACTCTGTCGGCTGTAAGTTGCTCATCGCTTCTTCAAAGTCAACCTTCCTTTTAGACATTCGCCTATCTATCTGCTAAAGTTTTTGAATAATTTGAGCAGCTTCCTTCCAAGCTTTTTGAATTTATTTATTGCGATAAATAAACCAGACACTCTCGAAACCCCAGTGCGACGCTATACTTTGTAATGGTTTCATTTGGCCCAAGTCTGATTTTCGAGCGCGAATCGATCAAGTCACATGACATGTCGTCTGTTTGGATATTTTCGACCAAACATAACTCATAAATTCCGCTAGCAGAAAGTAAATTTGACTTATATTTTTGAACTTAAGGACAGCACCTACCTCGTGCAGACAGCAACTTTGTCAGGATCGTGGACAAAGCGACATTTATCACCGTTCTTGCATTTTCCTGCAACAATAACAATATCAAACGATAAGTCGCTGAAGAGGCCTCGAGGATGAGACGAAAGCTCTGAAAGTCTTGAAATAATAAAAGCACGTATCGAGTTTTTAAAGGGTTTGTGCAAAGTTAAAAGCTTGCATTTGCAAGGAGCAAAACAATCTAAAAACGAGTCTAAAAATATCCCATTCAAATCGACGTTGCACACGTGCCGTGAACAATGGATAACGAAAGAAACAATGCAGTGTATGATTGTTTTCTTTGTTCTATTTATAGACAAGCCTATTTACCATTGCACATTCCCTTTAACAAACAAACAAATGGCACGCAGAACAACTTTTAAATTTGTTGATAGTTTAGGACACAACACTTGGGAATAAATACAAGCATTCTTGTGAACTCTATACCAACTAGAAGAAGAAACAAAATAGCTTACCAAATCGATTGTAAAACATACAATATTGCTTCTTGACGTATTTTCGTAGCTTTTGTTGTTGTAAACGTGTGACACTTTTCTTTATCATTTGGCTGAAGAAATAGAAAATAATTGGGTTCAAGCTCCATTAATCTGTTACATGATTTGACTTTTATGGTTTCTGAAATCCTTTCTTCGTTGCAAAAACTCAGGCAATAAAGTGATTTAGATTTAGGTACAATTCAATTCAATTTTATTCATAGACATACATCATAATACAAAGTTATCAGTAAAAAATGTGTATTCTATACGACCCAGGAGAGGCATAGCTTATCGAGCCTGGGCCGTTAACTTAAAATGAAGTAGGTAAAATTAAAATGAAATAGTACTAGTAAAATGCAGCTATTTCAAAATTCAACAAAGAGGCTAAATATATGTAGGATAAACACTGTGAGGTTATAACGGAGCAGTATGTTAGTAATCGCAATCTACGTAAATTTAGTAGTTTTTATTATTCTGTGTTTGAAATGTTTTGCAAATGCTTTTACTTCAATCATGTTTTTAAAATTTATAGGGAGGTCATTCCATAAACGGGCTCTACTATGTAGCATATCAAAAGAGCTTCAAATCAATTGTAAATTGAAAAACCCTTAAAACTCTAAAGATATCTCGATATTTCGGAATTTGGTTACTGCTGGCCAAAAGCACCTTCTTTGTGAAATAGATCGTTGCAACCACTAACAAAACTGTGTCGGGTCGCACATTTTTTTATCATTGAAACATGAAAGAATTTAGTATTTTACCTTGCGATCAGTTTGGATGCATTTGGAGTGAAAGAAGTTCGTCTGCGAACCAGTCTATATTTACTCGACACAATAACAGGTTGCTGTTGTTTCTTGTTGAACAGAGCAGCACCCTTTGCTAAAACAACAGAAATGAGAATATCATTAGACACTGGCAGACTCAATAAAACCTCAGGTAGCCACTACAGAAACTTCAGCATTATACCAAAGTTCTCATAAAAAAATACCACCTTGGAAAAGATAAACTTTTTGATTTGTAAAGTATATATCTTCGGAAGTCATAAATACTTTTTACTTTTTCAACCAGTAAAGACACATACTAGACTGATTACATGTCGTAGTTTCGCTCCTCCGCCGAACTGATATACTGATAGTTTGAGCGGTCTCGGTTTGGCAGGTGGTAGTCTCGTTTTGGTGAGCGATATCAATGGGACTCACTGTATACTCACTGTAATCAGTCTAGACACATACAACCTATTGTGGTATCTTCAGACGTCATTAATATCATGGCCTTACCTTGTTGTGATGGAATTGACGCCCTCCTGAGACGGCGGCCATTTTTATCGGTGACAAATTTCTTTCCACTGACACTTGTGAAGACAACAGGAGAATCTTTAGTGGCTAGGAAATAAGATTCTAAATTTTGATTATCAGCACACTAAATTCGCAATCCTTACCATTACTGTTTTCTGATATCTTCTTTGGATATTAATTTTTGGATCTTTATGCTTCAATCCAAAATCTAGTTTTCACTTTTTCCCCAAACAAAGAATAACTGATTGACTCTGATTAAATTCATCCATGTGATAAAAAATAATTGCATATTTTGTAAACAAGAATACAACATGGCTTACCATTCTGTAATCTTCCTGATACCAAATTATTCTTCTTGTAGATTGAACCCTATGAAGAAATTTTACCAATATACACTGAAAGCAGGCAGAAAGGAAATTCTAGACTCTTAACAAAAGTCTACTTTACTAAAATACTTTACCTAAAAGGCTTTAAATCTATCTATTACAATGTCATTTGTTTATTTGCAATACAAAGAAAACTAACAGTTATTCATGTGGATTTAAATGTGGACTCCATGCACATGCCAAGGAGTAGTAAAGGCTTACCTGTGCATGCCTTGTCGATGTCCACCTACGAAATATAAAGAAAACATTGCAAAAATTCAGTTTATGATAAGCTGTTAGTTGTATTGACGGTAGAGCTTTGCACGTAGGTGATACATTAATTTGAAGGATACAGACCACAGGGAAATCAGGAAATAATTGCTGCTAAAAATAAGAATTGTCTTTCTTTGTCCACTGTGCGTTTGGTCATTTTTTTTACCTTAGTCCCCTGCGTTCTAGTTGCGTAGAGGCTGCTCAGGACGTCGCGGAGAAGAGGGGACTATGGTACAAAAATGACCAAGCGCACAGGGGGCAAAGAAAGACAAGTTTTATTTTTGGCAGCAATTATCTCCTAGCTGGTATACGCAAAAGGTGAAAACGTAATAGCATTCAAAAATACCACAACAGTCATTTAGAGGAGTGGCGCAAAGCATTCAATTTAACAAGATCAAGCAAGGGTTTTCAGCATTAGAACAATGACTTTTATTAGCTGTCATGCTTCATTCTTTGGAATAATGTAGATCACCTCGTCAATAGCGAATTATTTTGGCTCTTCTGCGAAGGAGAAACGAAGCGAAAGCGAAATAGTTCGAAACTATCATTTCTTAATTATAAACAAGTATCACACTTACGTTGTCGATGCCTTTGGGTGGGGATGCTCTGACAAAAATGCCTCCCTCCTGGAAATAAAGATTTGAATATAAGCTAGTCGCAATTCAAGGTTCGTCTTATTACGAAAACGAGACAAAGTTATTCTTGCAAAAACAGCAAAATGGGAAAAGAGTTCAGGGAAAAATGAACATGAAGCAAAATTGGCTTAACGCATTTTTGCGTTAATTCTATCACATTAGAAAAACTTATCTTGTAATTCGATTTTAGCAGTTTCGATATCGTGTAAACAGAATCACTAAAAACAACTAAACTCAAGCAAGTTTTTATTGTCAATATTTTTATCTATACTAGATCCTTCTCACCTTTTGACGAAACTTGTTCTCCTCTTGTTTAAGGAAAATCGGCTATGCCAGCTAACATTCAACCCGACACGATTCTCTAATTTCTTTGTCTGTGGGAAAGAACAGAAATATCGAAAATAAAGTACTGTCTAAACTTAACTTATTCGTCGTTAAGACATATTAGTCTGCCTCCAAAGAAGTCTTAAGCATCTGGGGTCAACACAAAAAACTACGGTGAATGAGGCCCCAATCTAATAGTTTCACGATGTCTACGGCCTCCTATAGCGAAAGGACTTCAGTCAAAAATGCAGGGCTACCGGTCCTTATTCACGGGATACATTCACAGGAGCGTCGAGAGGGGGGTAGGGGGGGTAAAAGGTCCGGGGCCCGGGCCCCGAAGGGGCCCGTAACAATCTCGTACCATAAAACATAATTATTGCTTTAAAAGCTCTTTACAGCGCATTTCTATGATAATCTATCTGCCTTAAAATTGTCGTGACCATGCCTTCTCTTGAAAGTTAGTCACCTCGTAAAAGTGAGAGTCAAATACTCTGAATCAAATTACGAAGTTTAAACTTGAAATTTGTGCACTGCTCTCAGAATATTTTGCACCTTGCCTGTGACAGCTGGATCTGCAGAGCGTTCCTTCAGCAAGCTCCAGCTGATAAAATACTTTATGCGAAGTACAATGACTCAGGACAGGCTGACAGATCTCGCAGTGTTGAGCATCGAGAGTGAAATTGCAAGAACCGTTGACTTTATGGACATTAGACATGACTTGGTAAACATGGAAGCCTCGTAAAGTATTGTTCTGAGTCTTGCAAAACCGTCGTATTGATATTCTTATTTTACTAACACAAAACGATGTCCTTCGTTCATCAATACAATAACAATTTTTGCAAAACCTTGACATGGAACGTTTAAGCAATTTTTTTAAATTACCATTCCTAAAAGGGCGTTTCCCTCATTTTCCGAGAGTCTAAAGGGCGTGGTCACTGAAAATTTTCTTGGGGGCTTTGAAACCCCCCTTGGGGCCCGATCCCATAAATCACTCCAGGGCCCGGGCTGGCTCTCGACGGCCCTGTACATTCATCCTGTTGTACAAATAGATCTCCTCTCGGACTCTCGAATACGCTCTAGTATGAAATATCCTCAGGGCTGAGGAGAGGGGGGCCAGGGGGGTCAAAAAACCCGGGGCCCATGGCCATAAGGGCCCATAAATCGTCAATCTGTGTTTTATGTATGCTCTTAATTTGAGATTATGATTCTTCTGCATAATGACCGGCTATTTTGTTGATATGAAAAATGTATTTGCAGGAGAAAATGGTCACCAGGGCGATTCTATCAACCTTACTTATCAAAAATT
The DNA here is from genome assembly GCA_004194415.1 of Aurelia aurita. Taxonomy (NCBI): domain Eukaryota; kingdom Metazoa; phylum Cnidaria; class Scyphozoa; order Semaeostomeae; family Ulmaridae; genus Aurelia; species Aurelia aurita. The sequence goes on along the minus strand of REGM01000117.1, from coordinate 988,296 downwards.
TTTCAAAAGGACATGAATTTTTTCCGGGGTACCCCGTACCCTTTAGTTTGCAAGGCACCAATATTTCATTCTGACCTGGGGCCCAAAAATCCTCTCCGCGGCCCGGAATATCCCCATTTGTTTAGAATATCATTTGTTTAAATGCATTCATTCAAAGATGGAACTGATCAATCAAGAAAATAGGGAACAAGGAGCATAGCCATTTTAATTTAGTTGCATCTATCCACCTCGTGCATGTATGAGGGAAAGGGCTCTACAGTCAGTCAAATTTGAACTTTTATTCTGTAAAGATGGCCCAAAAACTTACCATGCTCTGGCCTTGTGCTGAACGACTAACTTTCACAATTTTGAATCTGTTTTGTTTCAGTATAACACTTTTCCGTCTCTGCAAAAATGACCTGTTTCCAGTTCGGTCTGACCTCCATTTAAATGCAGACTGTGTACCACTATTCGCGAACTGATACTGAGTTCTTCTATTAGTTGTTCTTGCATTAGAAATGTCTTTTCTCCAAGTATGCTGTCCTTTTGCATTTCCGCGAGCAATCATTGGCTTGGGCCTTTGATGGATTGCTTTACCCTGCCATACACGTCGTGCAAGCGCCGATAAACGTTCATCGGTGGTATCTGCACTCTTATCGACATCTTTTTTATCACCTTTGTTCAAATTCAAATCATCAACCCCTTCATTTTGAGATTCAACTCTCTTATCAGTCCTACTTTCACTTCTTTCATCTCTGCAAGGTTCACTTTTCACATGACCTCCAATCCCCTCATGCCTCTCTTGACTATTCCTAACAACGTTCGAGCGACATAGTTTCAGTGCAGACTGTGGTGGTATTTGAACTGCGGGCTTTATAGGACCATGACTCCGTTTTGATATTGAACTCTTCCAAGTTTGTTTGGCTAGCAACGAAAGTCGATCACTTGAATCTTCGAGAATATTCTGTCTTATATTGGTTTGTGTAGATTCCCCAACGCCTTCACCTTCGAGTCCTCCTAGAGCCGACTTACTACTACACTCGTTTTTTTCAGTTACAATTAACCCATTTAATTCCTTTGATTTATCACCGATACTGGAAATATTGTTATTAGAAACGTCAGTGGTGGCAAGTGTCAGTTGCTTCTCGATTTTAATATCAGAATGCTCAGAATTTCCTTTATTTCCCGTTTCTTTAGACTTTGTGTTAATTTTTCTGTGAAGTGAATATTTTGATCTCAATCTATATCTTGATTCAGTCCCAACTACCTCAACATTGGGTTCAAGTTTATTCACAGTACATATTGCATTAGGGCAAGTCCTTTTTATCCAGCTCGTACTAAATGTATCATACTGAGGTTGCAAATCACAGTCAGGTTGCTTTACCTCGTTCGGCATATGCTGGTATTTCTTATAAGAATTTTTGCACGAATTCTTAGATGGTGACTGTTGAAAGATTGGAATTGAAGCAGTTTCTTCAGATAAAGGTTGGCCCTGTTTTAATCGCCTCTTTTTCCATGCCTCTTTGGCCAACCTTGTCAGCCTTTCACTAGAATCTTCAGGAGTATCCAAATCTTTCAAGGTTTTTCTTTCTTCTGGTTTGACCTTGGCATTGTTAGTCTCTCTCTTGACAGTGGAAGGAGGGTTGTGATTTTCATGGGCTCTGTTGCTAATAGGAGATCAAATAATTCAGAAGGTTTTTAATATATACAAAGCAAGAAAGTTTGAAGCAAGAAAGTATAGTAGTGTAGTAGTATATTTACTGCAAACACCTAAAGAACTGCTTTTTTCACCAATAAATTTTGTATTATCAAAGATAGTGAATAATTTTTATTATTAATTAAAGATTAAAAAATAAAGACAATTTTCAATATTAAAGAAAGTTTAAATTGCTTCCAATCAAAAGAAAGCAATATTTTACAGATCATGCAAACAACCCTAGCTTTTAGAAACAATTTTCCGTAACAAGAAGATCCAAACATACCATATTGTGTATGGTATGTTAAAGTAGTCCCAAAAGCTTGCAGAACATATTTAGTCTTGACTATAACACCCAGGAAAAATGAAAGCCAAATATTGCATACTTTACCTCTTGCTCTTTGTCAGCTTGTCGAGAGCTTCTCTTTGTTCTTTTAAGCTGTGTAGTAAACCTGCAGCGAGTTAATTAATAAAATTCAAATTGAATGTCACTTCATGTTTTACGGAACTTGAAAAATTGTGTTTAATTGCTTTAATGTGACGTGAAAGTGAAGGTTGCAGTTGTCAGCACCAAGCGCTGGGATCCCAGAAGTAGCTAAGCACTAATCGAATCTGTGATCCCTCCCTTGTCATGACGCTCAAGAGGTGATACTGGTAGGATGGGGTGGTGATACTGGCAAGAAAAGAAAAACTGACAGAGAAGAAACGAAAATACATATATATATTGCACTAGTTTCAAACAAGCCAATCAGCAGAGAGTGAGCCCACTTAAGTTTTTGTATGCTGCTCTATTCACAACACAAGAGAAAGCAAATTGATAAGAAAAGAATAATGCAGTCTAATGTCCTACAAAGACACGTATTCGTTATATTTAATGATGGTTTATTTCCCTTTATTGCTAAAGTAGAATGTACAGTTTATGGCTGTGGCCTCTGCCTAAGTACGGCTAGGGGCTAGCAGTCTGCTCTAAAAGCCAGGCAGGCTAGTAGTAGGCCTATTTATTTATTATTTTTTGTTTTCTCTGGTTTAGCCTTGAAATTTTAATAAACGGCCATCTAAAGTATATTTCTAGTGAAAGTTGCCTTATAAATCATCATTCAATAGAAAAGTTTATTTAATAATACAAAACAAAGTAAAATATACTGCTTACTTTCCAACGATCTAGAATTTTGACCCTTCTTCATCTGCGCCATTTGTCTTTTCGTTTGTTTGTTATTTTTTCAAACCGAGGTCAGCAACAACAACAGCTCCAAGAAACATTCTACGAAGATGGCTTCCAATGAAAGCATGTCTGCGAATGAAGAAGAACTGATTGCCAAAGATCTGCCAGAACTGATCGCTTTGCTCATCGAATTCAAGTCCAAAATATCCGATGTAACACCAACTATTGAAAATTTACAACGTCGAGTGTCTTCAGGTGAAATAGACACTGAAAATGGTATAAGTTTTCTGGAGGTGAAATTTCACCTTCTGTTGTCCTATATTATAAATTTAGTCTACGTCATGTTACTGAAGGTTGATGGTAAGTCTATAAATGAGGCCCCAGCTGTCGAGAGGTTAGCTGAAATTAGGACAATATTAGAGAAAGTCCGCCCAGTGGATCGGAAACTAAAATATCAGGTTGATAAGCTTGTGAAGATTGCTAGCACGGGGGTGACATCAGGAGCCACAAACCCGCTGAGTTTCAAACCCAACCCAGAAAACATGAGTGCAAAGATTGCGGATGAAGAAAGCAGTGACGAAGAAGGTGAAAAGTCTGGTGTCTATGTACCACCAAGAGTATCTGCAGTTCCTTATGATGACGACACATTGGATAGTCGCAAACGGAAATATGAAGAAAGACAGAAAATGAAGTCACTTAATAGTTCATTGCTGAAAGACCTCAGAGAAGAATATTCAGAAGCACCGGAAGAGTTAAAAGAAGATTATAAAGCACTCAGAGGAGCAAAAGCAAGAGACAAAGAGTCAGAAAAGGAACGCTACGAGGAAGATAATCTTATCAGGTTAAACAGAGGAAAGAATGACACAAAGACAAAAAGAGGATCTGATCTGAAAGAGCTCACTAAATTTGAAAGTTTTGGATTTGGGAGTGATAATGAAGATGGACACGAGGCATATGGTAAAAGGAGTAAGAAATCAAAAGGTTTTTCCAAAGGAAAGCAGAAGAAATTCAAGACAAAAGGCAAGAAGAAAGGAAAATTTAAAAAATAAAACATTTGAATTCTAATCTAATGCAAGATAAAAAGTGATTGTTTGGCAACTAAGGTTCTTTTTTGTTATGTTCTAATTTTTTGCCATTTAGAGCTTCAGAAAATAATACATTTGACCACATGTTGAATTATTTTTAAGGGCATGTGTCATATAACTTCTTAAGTTTGAAATGTGCTTTCATGTGTTTAGGCTAAACACATCTAAAACTTGTGGCTTGGAATCCAGCTGTATCTCCAAAATCGTGGGTGGCTCGAGAACTCAGATTGCACTGGCTATTTCTACTGAGTTCGAACCTGTAGAAAATAGAGAAAGTCATGGTTTTTGGAAGTTTGGCTTGTACAGCCACTTCAATCAACTGACTTGAAACAGAGACTGATTTGAATGTAGGCTATGATTCAGAAATACAACAATCTCTTATAAAACAATAAATCATAAGCTCCTTCCATATAACTAGACTTACGACGTGATTCCTTGTATCCGTTCAATATTTATAACCATCCAATTCAATGAGCGATACTGAGACTTATGTAATGAGTCTACCATATAACTACATATATAATTAGAAACAGAAAATACTCGGCATGCACTACTGTCCAAAATAATCCAGCCACCCTGCATAAACCGTAAAATGCTTATTGTAACCCCGATTTGGCTCGTGTATCACTCTCTGTGTATTTAAGTCAATTTTCATGTAGATTCCGAATATCATTGCATAGGCGATGATCCACCGATTTTTTAAGAAGGGAGGACGAGAATAACCGAATTTCTTACACATCGGTTGCTCAGTTCTCTTATCTTCATCTCTGTTGATCAATTTGAGTGGAGGAGGTCAGTAATCTCAGCATGAAACTTGTTTTATGCAGTGATTACTGATCTTTTCCACTCAAATTGGTCAATATAAACAGTTATGCAAAGAGAACGGAGCAACTGATCGGTAAGAAATTCTGTTATTCTTGTCCTCCTTTCTAAGAAAAATCAGTGCATCAACACCCATGATCAATGTTATTATTTGTTCGCAGTTGTTGATACAAGCTTTTAAGTAAGAGTTCCAGGAGTTCCATTCCTTAACCGTTTAACAGGATCTGCTTCATAAGGTTTTGGTCTACCAATATTTGTCGATGGAGAATTGCTATTACTGTTCATTACATAAATTTTTCTCTTCAACAAAGCGGAACCAGTTGGTGTTGTTGTGTTGCTATGAGCTCCTGTTGCTTCATTGTGTCTCAGTCTAGTTAAGGTCCCATTTCGTCCAAATTTCTTCATTGCGATGCACTCAATGCTGTTTGATCTAGCATCGCTGTTTAATGTAAAACTTTTCTTTACGTATTTCAATGCCTGGTCGTTTCTGTATAACAACAATGAGGCATTAATAAATGAATTGATAAAGACTGGTATCACACTCAAATAGTATGCAAAGCGAATCTCTCTTGGGGCAGCAACTTTTCTCACTAATGTATACCATCCTGTCCATATATCCATCGTAATAAATGGTAAATAACATAAAATTCCAGCCACTAGAATAACTGCAATTGTTTTCACGAATTCTTGAAGATATTTAGATCCATTCTTCACCTTCGATGAACTACCTTGAGCCAAGCGTAGACTCTTCACAGACTTTTCATGAGCACGTAATTCGCAATACAATCGTAAATACGCAATGTAAACACAAACGGCTATCACAGCATTAAATATTGTCATTATCAGCTTCCCAACACGGCTTTTAGCTGTGCCAAAAAACTCGACTGTGACAAGTCCATGTAATAGTGACAAAATAAATGCCAAAGTCAAAAGAACATATGATCCTTTTGTGGACAATATCCATTTTATGATTCCTTTGTTTCGCCTCAAACTTGGTCGTACGCTAAAGTATCTATCGATTGCTAGAGCTAGAATTAGGTATCCCAAAACATGAGCATTCACTTGTGCGATAAAGAGAGAGATCCTTTCGAAAGTGCAGTTCCTCCTGTCGTGGAGTAATATGAATAAGAGAACATACGCGAGGCAGCCAGTTGCTCCACTTACACATCCAAACATTGCCGTCATTTTTATGTAGATGATACAAGATAATTTATGCTGTTTTGTTTTCATCAAGCCAATTAAAAGTGATCCATTAGTTAATACAGTTGGTATGATAACGAGTGCAATGCAGATCCCAACTGTAAATGATTGTGTCTTTGTAAGGATGATTCTCCATGCAAGAGCATTGTAACAGTTTTTGAAGATTCCGTCAGAAACTGTGTCATTTGGTGCTAATGTCTGATTGATATCAATAGACGTTCGATTCATCTTTAATTAGCGAGCTATATCTTTGCGCACACAAATGTCTCTTTTCAATTACACTTTACAACTCTACATGCTCTTTAGATTTCAACCTTCTCGAAATGTCAGTTAATGACCGTAGTTTGCTGGTTGTTGACATGTTCTATGTGATGACGTTGCTGACAGACAAAATAAATGCGAACTTGAAAAATCTTTTTAGGTAGATACAATAGATATTCATGCATAATTCAACAAACATTCTTTTTGAGGCTGGTGGCTAGTCTCGAACATGCGAACTTGGCTGCAATACTTTGGAAGGATGACGATTGATTAACGCCTTTGGTGAATAGATTCTTTGTGAGACATTAAAATGACTCATGGTTCAACAAAGGTAACAGTTCTATTGATGTGTTGATAGAGAAAACAGCAAAGCAGCCTCTGAAATAAAACTGTAAAAGAAGAAAGTGTTAGTGGTACAACTTTGGATCCGTAACAAAAGTGTAACAAAGGATAATGCTCTTGAGAAAGCTCGGAGCATGTGGGACTCGAAGTTTCAAACGAACATCGCAAGATACAGCTTTTAGCCAAAACTATGATACTTTGTAAGATACTATTGCTCATGCATGTTTTTTCAAAAAAATTCACTCTTTGCTGACATTTCAAATAGCTCATTCATACCATTCGTGTTTGACCATAGTCATTGATTGACTAACCATGGTTTGACATAATGTAGAGACGAAAGACGTTCTCATAAAGCAGACATTATATATCTAGACAAGGTGAGGAGACCTACCGTAAAGTTAACTTCATGGATTAACTGCTCGTCAAGTTTTATTTCTTTCATTCTCCATTCTTGTTCTTCCATCAATGTCTCTTCCCTGTTTCCCTGTTCTATAATCTTGTGTTGTTAGCAGAATTATCAGAATTATTCTAAAGAGATCAAACAAAGATTGTATGCAGTCAAATATCAAATCACTTGAAGCAATCAAAGCAATTCCTACGGAGATGTTTTGCTATATCATTATCAAATTTCGATAAGTCAACAAAAATTTTAAGAAGCAGGCTTTAATAAATAATGCTTGTTTGCTTTCTCTGTAACTTATTATGGACACGCCAAATTATCGTTAGGCGGTAACTAGAAGCAAAAGGCAGCAAGCAAATTAGTCATCTATAATTAACAAACAATTCAGGTTAAGACAGGGGGTATCTCTCGCATCGTGTACCGGGTTTCCAAGGAAAGTTCTCCCGTTTACAAAACTCACCAAAACTCTATCATTAAGCATATCCGTGACATTTCTTTTTGATGTTTTTCAATTATCTAATTATGTTCAATCTCGTCCCCAGAGTGAGTTCGTTGCTCTACCTCGTGGCTATTCGAAAACAGTAGATAACACAAACTATTTCTCGAAAACTTACTAATTATTCGAATAACAACAATAAAATCTAGTCACTAAGCAACAACCACTACAATGTTGCTTTGTTGTTTGGAATCGAGGTCACATAATGAGCGTTACCCTGCCAACCGCAAATCTATAATGGCTGCTAATCCGCCCTTCTTTTGGGCGGATTGGGACTAAGTGTACCAGAGAGGGTGTTCACTGTTCACTCGGCTTCGTGACTAGCGTATGACGTCAGAACACCCTGGGAACGAGGTTGAATTATGTTTAAAGATGATTATAATGTTTTTTATGGTTACTTAAAGGCTCGTGGGCAACCGGCATGCATTGCGATCGTTGCCCTGAGCTTTTATTTGAGATGAATTATTTTCATGCAGCATGTAATTAGGCCACCTTTACAAATAGGACTGCAACGCCTGCCTGTTGCCGAAGAGCCGAAGAGCCTGTAATTAAAGGGTATAAAAGAACACTTTGAAAAACCTTATTTTGAGCCATACTTTTTAAGCGACATTGTAAATCTTGCTTTAGAGCCAAAGTTCCTAGATTGTTCTTCCTCGTTCAAATGCCCAATGATAGTGTGCATTTCTTTCCAGGGCCGAAGCCAGTGGGGGGCCGGGGGCGGAGCGCCCCCCCAGCAGGCCGTTTGTCGGAAATTTCAAAAATCTATCGGATTTTTTCGTGATTTACAGGTCCACCTTTAAAAGATTTTGTCGGAGAATGAATTTTGAATCTGGAGCATCTTTTTGCTTCATATTGACTAAATTGGAAGGGTTCAAGGTTGGATTGCAAAATAATTCCAAATTTTGGTTATTGAAGGAGTACATCAGTCCTTTCACGCATGATCGTACTTATGTTCCTACAACTGGCGTTGTTGCTGTTGTTGTTGTTGCTTTTGTCGTCGGAAAATTTTGGTTCTTTGCCCCCCTATGAATCCATGGCTGGTATCGGCACTGTTTCTTTCTGATATTTATGACAAGGCTAGGAGCTTAATATAAACAATTTAGATCTTTAATCACATGTGCTTTTTGCAATGTGATTGAAAACCAGGGCTCCCTAAAAGAACTAGTTTTGCTAATATCTAAAGTAAAGCTATATCTGGGAAATATTTGGTCCTGGATCTACTTTAAAAAGAAGAATTTGAAGATTGGTCGTATAGTCAAATTTTGGTATTGTTTCAAACGTGACGCGTGGAATTTTTTTAAGGCTGGTTTCCATTAAATCGTAGAGCGATCGTAAGGGGATCGGCGACAGTCTGCGATCGGAGGCAGAAGATTGACGATATATTCACGAGAAGTTAGGAGTGAATCGTTGAACGATTTTTAGTGAATTATTTCCATCCTCAACATTATGCTGACTTGCTGATTTTAGTCAACAGCAGCAGTCGCATGGCAAAAGAGAAAGAGAATTTTTTATGTGAGACCTCCCCAATTTGCGCAGCTGCTTTCTTTTTATGGTAACCAGGAAAAATTGGGCGGAATTCTAGTTTCAGTAGTTGTGCAAATTAAATCAATTCGAAACTCACGGCTTCATAATTTTCAACTATATTGTGACGAAACAATTAAAAGATGGGGGCGTTAATTTTTCTCTCCTAATGTTTCACATGAAAACGTCTGCGAATGAAATCGATTTAAGTGATGTTGCATGAGCAATTTTGCGTTATCGCAAATCTCACGTGATATCTAATTTGAGACAGACTTTAAAACTACATAAAATTACATAAAACTACTACAAAAACAACAAAGGAAAATACGGGAAGGGACTCGGTGACTTGGTGGTTGTGTGGCGAAATTCCGTGTTTGAAATGATCTTAATCAAACCGACTAGTGTTTTGGATGTAGCGCAGTGTTAACTCGATTATCTTTCTATTTAACTCATTAGTAAGGTCTTATAGCCGTACAGTAAAAGCTGTGTTAGATCGTCATTTGAAAGGTTGACATATATTGCTGAGATTGCTCGAAAAATGACTGGGAACACGGGATTGAAAACTCCTCCCCTTCGAGACCCTCCAGAAAGATCTTCTTCCACGAATCTTGCCTCAAAGCATCACTTCACACTCAAACCCCTGGATATTTACAAGCCTTTCAATGCATATAGACCATACAAAACGTAGACAAATCGTTTGAATTACAAATAGTCGAGTATCGCTGCTAAGAAGACAATCTAAATTATTTAAGCATGTTTATCAAATGCATTGACAACGTGCGCGGCAAAACTCAATTTTTATTTTGAGTTGTGGTTTCATTTTCGTCATATCAAAAGTGTTGGCTGTTTCATGATTATAGAATTTGACTAATGAGCTTTCAATGCCATACACAACTTTCGTTGTTATTATTTACTGGTACTGCTGCGGCAATTGATTTTGAATTGGCACTAGCTAGAAGTAGCATGGTACATCGCGTGAGTTTACAACATGCCAGTCTTGAGGGTTGTATGTAAATTTACAGTTATCTTTCCAGTCAACCTCGTCCCCAGGGCCTTTTTCATATTGGGAAGGAGTGGCAAAAGGCCTTGGGGACGAGGTTGCTTTCCGGTTACAAATATTGTAAACAAGAGGGCAGATTTTGCAACAATAGCATCAGTTGCCTCTGAAAAACACGCCATTTTAAAGCGATTAGCACAGGAAGACAAAGAGAATCCCCTAAAGCAACAAATCAAAGCAAATAAAGCCACAAAAGATGCCCTGAAACTAGCATGGCTAACTGTCGCGTTGTGCAAGCGAAAAGGGGGTTTTAAGTAAAGTCAAGAGTATATATCGAAAGAAGAATGATCTATCTAAATATCTGCATCGCGTATTTTATGTATTTGATCCAGAAGCCGAGCAGAAAGCATTAACAATGCTCGCATATTTAGGGTGCAAATAAAACACTCTTACTCAGCTTCTGAATTAGATAAATAAATGCGCGAGGCAGATATTTAGATAGATCGTTCTTCATTCGATATATACTCTTGACTTCATTTAAAAACCCCTTTTCGCTTGCACAACGCGACAGTTAGCCATGCTAGTTTCAGGGCATCTTTTTTTGCTTCATTGGTTTGAATTGTTTGATTGTTCGAGTTACGAGTCACAAGTCATTTTTATTGCACGAGTTACCTTTTATTTTACGAGTTACGAGTTACGAGTTACGAGTTACGAGTTACGAGTTACGAGTTACTTTATTTTACGAGTTCAAATAAGATAACAGAATGCAATTCATCGTGTAACATAATACAACATAACATAACATAACATAACATAACATAACATAACATAACATAACATAACATAACATAACATAACATAACATAACATAACATAACATAACAAAACATAACATAACATAACATAACATAACATAACATAACATAACATAACATAACATAACATAACATAACATAACATAACATAACATAACATAACATAAATTAACATAATATCAAAATGTGTTAATTTCTTGAAATAATGTCGACCAAACAATAACACAATAACCCCTGCTTCCTGCACATTAACTTCGTATGTAACATAACAAAACAAAGCATAACATAACATAATAGTTTGGTTTATTATCTAAAATACTCCTTTTCAATTTCAACACTAGTCAACTTATTCTAAATTTTGCGCAATAACGAGATCAATCTCAAAAATCGATAATTTGCAGAGGTGCAACTCAAACAAAGGGAGGGGCCATGGCTGCCCATGGCAAAATGTTTTCAAAAGAGCAAAAGAACCCTTTCTAGAAAAGTTTAGAAATTTTTGAGATCAGTTTTTAATCGCTAACAGGTAAGGGATGCTTAGTCCACTAACCAAGAACTTAAATGAAGTTGTAGAGTACATCACGTTGAAATGGAACATTTCTTAATTTCTTACCGAAAATATTAGCCATTTCTAAACATTTTCACTTCAAAAAATTTGTTGAATTACTGAATATATCGAATTTCTGCATTTTTTCTGGATTTTTGCTGCCTGTATGTATTGACAAACCATTTACCAACTTGTTTTTATTGCAGGATTACCAGCCTATTTGCGTTAATGACTGTTGTTTAACTTTAATTTCACCAGAAAATTCTAACAGAGTTGAAACTGAATTTGTTTTACATATTATGCAAAAAGAATTTCCTACAAAGAGAAACAATTTACGACCATAGAAGGCCTTACAACTACGCCTAAAATTGCTGCGAAGCCAAGTAGGGTGTTACGCATACCTTTGCTGTACCCTTTTCTCAATCTATTGTTTGGTTGACATGATTGCTCCATGCATATACAACAGCAACACAAAAATGCGCCGAAAGTAGAAAAAACCAATCTTGTGCTCAAATAACTTCTTTTTAAAATTTTCCAGAGGAGCGCATATAAAGCATTAGAAATGTCCACTGATCCCAAAGTGATAACTTCACGAAACACCCACAACTCACAAGTTTCAGAATACAGTCCTGCAAAAGGGCAAAGTGTTCCTTCTTCCTTCTATGAATTAACGAATTCCTTCTCAATAGAGTTGCTACTCAAATTGATTCTGTGGCATGACGAAAGTAAATTGTAAAGTTTTATTGGTTGGAAACAAAGAACAATTAGTGCAAGGAAAACGGCATGTAGATGCTGTGGGAAGAAATAACGCATGCCAAGGAATAGTCACATGACAAACGCAAACTCAGTGCGCCAAATAAGATCGAATAGCTCTTGGCCAATCAAAACACCTTTCTTATTCGCACAACCAAAACTGACAAAATGAAGAGTGCACATTTACAGCTCCTGATCGCGGAGGAGCTTCTTTCTAACACAAAAGACATCGGTAGTGTCACGAGATCTATTACGCAGTAAAATAACCGTTAGGATCTTCGCATTTCAGCAAAGCATTTTCAAAGCTAATAGCTCAATGACTACACAGTTAGATAAGATTAAAAAAAACTAGAAGACTTTTCTTGGTTATTTGCTCAAAATAAATTTTAACAAAACATTAAGGTATAGATAAATCTGTTTCACTTACTTCATTATAATCCAACTTATTTCAGCTGCTACAAGAATTTTGTAAACGTTGTCAAAAATGAGAAGCAACTACACAATGTCTTGTAGGTATTCCTTTTTCGTCACGAATACACATAGGTCTCCATAAACTTCAATTTTGAACGTACAAGACTCGAAACTTTCAGTTTCCTTTTTTCTTGGGAAAGTGATAGACCAGCTGCGAGCTCATGTTTTGCATGCACTTGCTTGTTCAATTAAAACGAAGATGAAGAATGACATGTCGGGTTAATTAGTGTTTTGCAGTAGTTTCGTCTTGACATTCTCACGTCCTGTAAACACTCCCTCGGTTACTTTTAATGTAAATTCAGGTTTGTGCATCAACGCAATGTTTTTGAAAGCACAACGCGTATATCGACAATGTTTTGTGGGTTATCTATTTGATCAACTAACGTGGCTGATCGAGAAAGATACGTCATGTTTAACAAATTTCAGAAATTAAGAAAATTGTTAGCGATTTGATGGCTTGAATTAAATAACTAGAACTTGGGGGGTCTACTTCATAGATTGATCACTCGGGGATGTATGCCTGCCGATGGGGTCTTTTTCTGTCATTCTTGCATGAGACATTCTCTTCCTTGTGCTTATATCGACTGGTAAACTCGAAGTAAGGCTCTTTTAAGTACCAAAATTTCAGTGATTGTAATAAATGGTAATGTGATATTTGCATTCATTTTAAATAGAAGGTATAAAAAGATGCAGTGGGTGCCTTGTGCATCTGTACTGGGTGTCCCAAGATGATGTATCGGCGTTTGCCAAAATTTACTATCATGAATTAGGCACAAATTTGAATGAAAAACCAATCATTTTGTAGCAAGACTGCTAACTTAAACGAAGAAATTTATTTCACTAACATCAGTCATATTATTCTAGAAGTTCGGGTTATTTTGCTTGGGAGTTATTTTTGAACATACTTATAAGAGAACACAAGATTTCGATACCGTCTTCTCCAAGTTTCAGCTTGAAAACATGAAAGCCGGCATGGTCATCCTCCAAGGAGCAAAACCTATGTGCCGAATATAAAAGCTATTTTATTCGACCCCAAATGCAGATTTCAAAATTTTTGATTCAAACGTCGAATATATCATGCGCCGAATTAAATTCAACGGACTCGCTTTGAAAGAAAACCGCCTCGATTTGGATTACCTATCAATTGGCTATATTCTTCTCTGAATACAAATAAAATCAGACAAGGAAATAAACAGACCCATGAGACCACCGTTTATTACTCATTTACTCAGACACAAATGATTTGATTGACACATATGCAACAATAGTGCATTGTTCACATAATTCGTCCCTAGTGTGCAGTAAGGAGATCGAAGACAATAGAAAATGACACCAAATAAATTAAAATAATTTATGCATTTGATTCGGCACATGAAAAATTCGACGTTTGAATTAAAGACGTATTTCAGTCGAATTATGCGACCGATTCAGTCGCAGTTTTCGATTGAGTCGAATTTAATTAAATCTGCAGTGCCATTTTGATTCAAACGTCGCATTTATCATGTATTTAATTCAAACTATTTAATTTGGCACATGATAAATGCGACGTTTGAACCACATGTGAGTGGGTTGCTTAATTCAGTTTCTAAGAAGACGACTCGTGCAATTGTCATCTTATTAACGCTAAAAACGGGAGGTTATTTTTAGCTTTTATCAATATTTTTCAAAAATAGCTTCCAAGTAAAATTGTCCATAACTCAAGAACGATATAGCCGATTTTAGAGAAATAAATTTCTTCATCTAAATTAGCCTTTTTTCTTCAAAGTGGTATGTAGGTAATTCAAATCTGTGCATAATTCATGACTTGACGGTTCGGCAGGGGTGGCGCCAAAAATTTTCCGACAGAGGTGCTGGAACTTCCGACATGGGGGTTAAAATGACTAAAAAAGTGCATTTTTCATATGTCCTTTTGCCAAATTCCCTCCGCAAAAAAACCCAAAATCTCCTCCAACGGGGGGGGGCTAGATAATTCCGGCGGAGGGGCTGTAGCCCCCTAGCCCTACCCTGGCACCTCCCCGGCGCCTCGGCAAATGCTGATACATCACTTGGGACACCCGCTATGTATAGTGGCTACAGTATTTGTATGATTTTACTTATTTTTGCAACATGCTTTTAGTTAAATGTTCCATTTCTTACTCTCTAGACAGGACCTGCTTCGTGATGTTTTGCCCTACCGATTAGTAATGTCGAATTACTATTACTGTTTATTACATATAATTTTCTCTTCAATATAGCTGAACCGGTTGGTGTCAATGTGTTGCTGTGAACTTCTGTTAGGTCATTTTGTCTCAATCTAGGTATATTTCGTCCAAATTTCTTCATTGCAATGAACTCGATGCTGTTTGATGTAGCTTCATTGTTTAAAGTAAAAATTTTCTTCACATATTTCAATGCCTCGTCATTTCTGTATAGCAGCAATGAGGCATTAATAAATGAATTGATAAAGACTGGTATCATACTCAAATAGTATGCAAAGCGAAGATCTCTTGGGGAAGCAACTTTTCTCACTAATGTATACCATCCTGTCCATATGTCAATTGTAATAAATGGTAAATAGCATAAAATTCCAGCCACTAGAATAACTGCAATTGTTTTCACGAATTCATGAAGATATTTAGATCCATTCTTCACCTTCGATGAACTACCTTGAGCCAAGCGTAGATTCTTCACAGATCTTTCATGGGCACGTAACTTAAAGTACAGTCGTAAATACGCAATGTAAACACAAACGGCTATCACAGCATCAAATATTGTAATTATCAGCTTCCAACTGTTGCTTTTAGCTGTACCAAAAAACTCGACAGTGACAAGTCCATGTAATAGTGAGAAAATAAATGCCAAAGTCACAAGTGCATATGATCCTTTTGTAGATGATATCCATTTTATGATGCCTGTTTGTGGCCTTAAATTTGGTCGTACGCTAAAATATCTATCGATAGCAAGAACTAGAATTAGGTATCCCAAAACATGAGCATTCACTTGTGCGATAAAAAGAGAGACCCTTTCGAAAGTGCAGTTTCTTCTGTCATGCAATAATGTAAATAAGAGAGAATACAGGAGAAAGCCAGTTGCGCCACTTAGACATCCAAAAATGGCCGTCACTTTTATGTAGATGATGCAAGACAATTTACATTGTGTTGTTCTCAAACCAATTAGAAGAAATCCATTGGTTAATATGGTTGGGATGATAACGAGTGCAATGCAGATCCCTACTGTATATGATTGTGTCTTTGTAAGGATGATTCTCCATGCAAGAGCATTGTAACAATTTTTGAAGATTCTGTCAGAAACTGTGTCGTTCGATGCTAATGTCTGATTCGTGGTTCAACAAAGTTTATTGCCTTTGATACTGTGGTATTTAAAGTATGAAGAACCAAAGTTTACCCCAATTTTTACTTCTTAGGGCACTTGATGCCCCTGAGAAGAACTACAAACCACCTCTGGAATAAAACTGGGAAAGAAAAAAGAATCAGTAAATCCNAATTAGAAGAGATCCATTGGTTAATGTGGTTGGTATGATAACGAGTGCAATGCAGATCCCTATTGTAAATGATTGTGTCTTTGTAAGGATGATTCTCCATGCAAGAGCATTGTAACAATTTTTGAAGATTCTGTCAGAAACTGTGTCGTTCGATGCTAATGTCTGATTCATGGTTCAACAAAGTTTATTGCCTTTGATACTGTGTTATTTAAAGTATGAAGAACCAAAGTTTACCCCAATTCTTACTTCTTAGGGCACTTGATGCCCCTGAGAAGAACTACAAACCACCT
Organism: Aurelia aurita; assembly: GCA_004194415.1. Taxonomy (NCBI): domain Eukaryota; kingdom Metazoa; phylum Cnidaria; class Scyphozoa; order Semaeostomeae; family Ulmaridae; genus Aurelia; species Aurelia aurita. Next base: position 971,981 of record REGM01000117.1, on the reverse strand, counting down.
CTGGAATAAAACTGGGAAAGAAAAAAGAATCAGTAAATCCTCAGGCATGTTTATGTTTGCAAAGACTTGTCAGGGATTGTTGCTCAGTAATCGAAACATCTCGTCCAAGGGCGGCACCAGGGGGTGGACTGGGGTGGACATGTCCACCCCACTTTTTGCAATGAACTGAATTTTAAGATTCTTTTTGTCAATTTCATTTCAATTCAATATACCGGGTGTCCCAAATACAAGGTAACAGATTTGATCAGGGGTAGCGTTGCCAATTTAGCTCCAAACGATTCGCAATGACTTTTAAGCTGATCCTGAAAAGTTAACTTGAACATAGGTACCCTGTTTGTTGATATTAATGCTTCCATAGTTCTAATAGTATTCTTGAAAGTTCAAATTTGACTCCACCTACAAACCAGAGTTTTGTCGTTTTGGCCTAAGCAAATTCCTGAAGTGCAGCTAAATTAAGAATCAAAACTAAGGAAAAATTCAGAAATGCATTATAGGTGATGAGCTCTAGCAAATACCGTATAATATAATCTAATTTTTGTTCAAATTTTATCAATGCTATTATTTATTCAAGAATTTGCTTAGGTCAAAGCAGCAAATCTCTGGTTTGGAGGTGAAGGCAAATTTAAGCTTTGAAGATCAATATTTCAACTTTGGAATCACAAATATCACTCAGCAAGGTATCTATGTTAAAATTAACTTTTCAGAGCTATTTACCTATTTACCTATTTATTCAAAGCTAAAATAAAGCAGTTTGCCATCCCTTGCATTTGTAGGCTCTGTACCCCGTATTTACAGAATTTTGGCTACATTAATCAGATTTACTAAAAATATAAATCTAGATATCATTTTCATTTCGTTTCGTTTCGTTTTTGCCACTTTACTATTAATTATGTTTATGGGTATTAACCCTAATCCATATGGGCTTTTTTCAAGCTACCATATATGGGGGGGGGTGCATTCCACCCCCCCCTCTGAAAACAGCCTTAAACTCACCAGAATCCAGTATAACTTGGCACAGTTATAGAGCAAGTAATTTGCAACATGTAGCACAATTTGGGTGTGGTTGCCACGCCCTATGACGTCATAGTGCCG
>REGM01000117.1:955648-970759 GCA_004194415.1 Aurelia aurita | reverse complement strand
CTTCGCCACATTCTGATGGAAACAGTTCAACGAGTGCGTTAGTGCAGGCCCGTAGGAGTATTTTAGTGATTAGGTGGGCATCGTCTCGCGCCGAAGGTGCTATAAAAGCGGGGACCTGGGGGCCCAGCCCCCAGAAAAAATTTTAAGGCCACGCCCTTTACTTTGGCTTAGAACGTCTCTCCTGACTCCATGTTGGCGATTGCTTAAATTGAAAGTTAAATAACGTTTGTAGCAAAGTTTCTATAAATTAGCACCTACAGGAAAAATTTTAAGGGGCACACTCTTTACTTTGGCTTAGAAAGCCTCTTTTGATTCGAAATTTTGCCATTGCTGAAATGAAAACTTGGAAAATTTTGAAAAATTCGTCCCACACCAAATCTATAAATTCTTGATTAACCGACAAACTAAAAGTTGGGAGGTGCCGCACTCCCCCCCCGCACCCCTCTTTGGCTACGCCCCTGGGATCTTCATATTTAGTGCTGTAATAATTGAAAAATTTGATAACGAAGAACATTTGTGTGCGTAACGTCGAGGATAGTAAATCGAATACGAGCGAAGCGAGGAAAAGCTCAGTCAATAATTCTGACATTGTTTGCTAACATAGGTAAATCAATTACTTCTAAGAACATAGAAATCTTCGAAAAATGTAAGTTCCTAACAGAATGATAAAGCTGTCACTGAATGCCCTAATTATCTTGAAACTATGGGACAGGTGCTAAGGTGACCAAGTAAATATCTCATGAACAATGACATTTCCCTTGCAGGATTATTAATTTTGCCAGAAAATTCATTGACCCCCCCTGAGGTGACGATTTTATTGCAGATTTGGGCTTTTCTCAGACACCAACATTTTGACCATTGGGGGGGGCGACCGCCCCCCCTTGCCCCCCCTGGCTACGCTACTGGCTTGTAGTTTGAAGTAAATTAAGGCTTGCAAATAAAATCTAACATGTCGAATCAATGACGAAATTCAAAGAACACAAATTTGTATTATATCTAGCAAAAGGGTGTTTTCCGACGTTCTAGAGGGCGTGGTCCTAAAAGAATTTCTGGGGGCAAGCCCCCAGACCCCCATTTTTTGCTCGCTCCGCTCGCGTGTCCACCCCACTTTTTGGCTGCTGGCGCCGCCCCTGACCAGGCCCTTAGGAAGCGGGGGGCAGGGGGGCTCGTGCTCCCCCCAATAATTTTTAAAACAATGGTTCTATGTCACAAGTATAAATTAGACGTATTTTTCTCTATTGTTTTGAGAAAAAAAGCCCCCCAATCTGCAGCTGCTTCCTACGGCCCTGACTTCGACTGGCTGGAAAAATCTTGACCTGTCATGAGTTGAGGCCGTTGAGTAAAACAGGATTGTTCTGAAAAACACCCAAAATTAAGAGGAAATGTTAAAACTAGCCATTGCAGGGGACTCGAGTGACGAGTGCCTCCAGGTTGCCGAACATGATTAATAATGTCTATTGGTGTGGCTCCCTGGAGCATTCTGTTGTTGCCCAAGAGGAAATGTTGCTTTCAAGAATTATTTGCATTGCATGCCTGGAATAATCAGACTGGAATAATCATTTTACAAGTACAGACCATACACATCCTGCTTATCAGTTTCTTGAAACAGTCGATGATTGCTTTCTCGCACAATGTATTGACAAACCAACACGCCATCGAATGGATCAAAGATCTAATATATTAGATCTGATTTTCACCGATGATCTAACTANCACCCACATCCTTTGTTCTCATTTGGCTCTCAAGCTTTGTTGCATCTGACATCTCAGGGAGAAGTGCTGTGATTTCCAGGAGAGAATAGAATCTGCTGTGACTACAAAGCTTGTCTGTGGTGGGGGGAAATTCCCTCAAACCAAAAGAATAGTTCACAATTTTGGGAAGAACAATAGAAAACAAAAGCTCACACAAGGCCAACACAAAATAGATTGTAGGTGCTTTGTTAGTGTGCATTTATCAAGGTTCCAAGTCTAGCCTAAGAGGAAGTGCAGCAAACATTTCTTGAGATTTTTTAAATGTCTTTTAAGGTAGAGAGAATAGCTGGAAGACGTAACACTCAGGGAAAGGAAGAATTTTTGGTTTACTGGAAAGGTTACGAGTCAACTGAAGCCACTTGGGAGCCAAGTGAAAATTTGACTTTCTGTGAAGAGGTTGTGAAAAAATTTGTATCAAGGATTGCACCAATACCAGGTAAACACATATACCATATAGAGTTTCATAAACTTTCTAAAAAGTTGGTTGTATTTCTTGTAAACTGCAATACATATAATCTTTCTGGGGGAAAATTAACGTTATGTGAAATCTAACTCATTTTAGAAATGTTGAGGGTCTTGGCCCTCTACCTACACCCATTGATTGCTCAAGGAGATCAGGGTACCCAAGGGTAGACAAGTGGCGACAAAGCCAACAAAAATCAAACTACTCGATTTTGAACAATCTTTTCTTTCCTTCTTTCAGGAAAGATTTTATTAGTTCTGACCATAGAAAACACTGTTTGAATCCTTTCTATCAATGAATTCTAATGTTCTATTAACACTCATGAGACTATGAAAAACAATCAGAAAATATTTAGTTAAATTGTTTTTGTATGCTGAAGAGTTTGAATATTTGCAAAATTAGTTTTTCTTGAATGTTTTGGTTGAAACAGCGTATGCCCGGAAACTCAGAAACCAGTATGTCTTGTCTTACACTTTGAGAATACAAAGAAATAAAAAGTGCTTAAACAGTTTCATTTTACTGCCAAAAATGTGGAAGTTAATTTTGGCACAATTTACTGGCATATTGCGATTAGTCTTTAAAGACCGACCATTGACCAGCATGCTTTGCGCGAAGTCAGTGATTTTGCTTTCCACAGCTCCGTAGTTTCTGACTGTCAGAAAGTATCGAAAAACAAAAACAAACGATCGCAAAGCATGCGGGTCAATGGTCGGTCTTTAAAACCACTCTTACAAAGTATGACAGAGTGCTTCCTGTAAAATTATCAATTACTTCTGTTTGCCAGGGGGAATTCCATGCAACATTTCTGAGTTCATAAACAACAAGAAGAAAACTGTGCATGTTCAACAGATCCTCTTGAATAAAAGAGGCAGACCAAGAAAAAACAAAGAATTGTCAAGAAAAGATATCTCACTTTTCAAGAAAATGGTGGGCAGAAAATCAAAGAAGTCTATGAGTGAGACAGAAAAACTAATTAGGGACACTTTGATTCATGAATCAAAAACTATGTCACCTGTTAGTACACATTTGGTTGTTAATGGTTTGTTGGACATGTCAAAGTCAAAATCAAAAAATCATACAAACTTAAGACATAGCAGAGTAAATGGCGTTATGAAAGATCATAATGGGAATACCAAGAAGAGAAAGCTGGATGAGGGGGCAGAATATGCGTCAGATAGTTGCCATAGAATGGAAAAAAGGCAAAGCTGTGTTGCGAATGGCACATCAATCATGGCTCCGATCAGTAATAATTGGAATTTGAAACATCCGTTGCGAGATGCTGGAGAAGGGGATCATATTATTTGCGATAGGACTGATGATTATTTGAAGATAGTTTTGAATAACACTGCAAGGCATAACGTCCTCACTACAAATGTAAGTTCACTTGATTAGTAAAGTTCTTTGCATGTAAGTCCCATTAAAACAGCATGTGCTTGCTGTTTGAGTTTAGTTGTCCTTGTTTGTTAAAGAAAGTGTTTAAAGGGAATGTGCAATGATAAACAGGCTTGTCTATAAATAGGACAAAGAAAACACTCAGACACAGCATTGTTTCTTTGGCTATCCATTGTTCAGGGCTCGTGTGCACCTTCGATTTGAATGGGATATTTTTAGATTTTTTTGCTTTTTGCAAATGCAAGCTTTTAACCTTGCACAAAACCTTTAATGTCTGAAAAATTAAAAGGAATAATAAATGTTTGGAGTTATTGTTTTATCCTTCACTTTCCTTACATATCCTATGAAGAGATGAAAGTTCCTTTTGCTGTTTGTCAGAGATTTCACGCCTTTTTTTGGTTTACTTTATTTTAAGTAGGCTGAAAAGATGTCTGCCTATATTACAGCTAAATTAGGCCTACTATGCATGCCGCATCCAGGCATGGGACCCCTAGTTTAACGTCCCTTCTGCAGGACACCTAAAGTTATGAAGTTTTATTTCCCAAAGAGTTCTACAGAAGAAATTACAAGTTTTATTTCCCAAAGAGTTCCACGAAAGTCTCACATACTTTTCCCAATTTTAGATGCTAAAGAAGGACTCGCACATGCTTTATTTTCTCTTTTTCGAACATAGCCAGACATCTTTGATTTCAATATTTCTAAAAACAGCTGGCTACTAAAATCACTTTTATATCCGACATGTAACTTTAATGTTTATTATCTAATTTTTTCATGTTTGAATAGATGATGGAGACAATCACACAATGTTTACAAACAGCTGAGGAAGACAAATCAATTCACGCAGTTTTGTTGAGGAATAACGGAGATCATTTTTGCAGTGGTATTGATTATTCTGAAGTCATTGATTGCACAGACAAACATGAAATTAAATCGAAAGCAACTGAAATCTGTGAAGCAATAAGGTATGCTGTATTTTGTGCTGCAGGGGGTTTTGTTGATTTTTTATGAATGAAAAGGGACTCCCTAAGCCGAGCAGGTCATACAGTTGATGGATTCTAGGCTTTGTGGCCCATAGGATGCTTGTTTACTGAATTTAGTCTGGAGGTATTGACTTAAAGCTCTTAGCTGTCATCTGGACCATTGCTGAACCTATCATAAAAATTATTTGCAAGAAAAAAACTAGCGATATCTGTTGGTAGGGCAATGTACTAATGATTACACTTAAAAAAGGTAGCAATTTTGTTCATCTTGATCAAGTCCTACTTGCAGAATTTAGTGAAGTTTAACAAGGAATCTTATCAAGCAGCATGGTGAAATCTTTCTTAGTATCTAGGATCTTTGGAGCTCATAAGTTCTAGCTGGTTTGAATTCAAGCTGGTCATTCCACGTTTTTGTCTCACACCAGAAATTTTTCTTCGGTGTATTGCCTTGTGGTATCAACTGAAATGCTAAGCTGTAAGGTTTATGTGAATTTTAGCTTTTAGAATCATGTTGTTTCATTTATTGGCGTTTATTTATAGGTCACTGACTGAAGCACTCATTCATTTTCCAAAGCCGATATTAACAGCTGCGAATGGCGTTTGTCTGGAGTTTGGAGTAGCTCTGGTTGCATTGAGTGATTTAACATTCACTTCAAGTAAGGTAAGACAGCGACTTGTTGAAAAACAATTCAAGCGTGTTCAGAAATCGATAATAAGGAGGATAGTACTATTTGTGTTTCTTGTCATAAGTGTTTATTTAACACCAAACAAATTGAACTCATCAGATAATGTTTTGAGGAGAGAGAAAATGGGATTTATATTATTTAGAACCTGTAATGGCCTCTTTCTGATATCTGAGTTTAATTCTCTTAGTTTAATTCATGAATGAACCAATGAATTTAGTTAAAACGGAAACTTTCATCTTTGTGACGGAAACTTTCATCTTTCATCTTTGTAGGCCTTAATTAGCTGTTGTAGGCCTTAATTAGCTGTAAATTAGCTATTCTATTTCTTGCCTACTGTAAATAAATTATTGATGATGATGATGATGATGATGATGATGATGATGATGATGATGTGAAGTTTTGGGCCGAAATTTCCGAAAATATGTTTGCCTGAAATATGACAATTGCCAAACATTTTCTCGCTGCAAAAGTATTGTATTGCGAGCTTCTTTTGACCAGTACAGCACAAACCTTTGTGAATGTAGGAAAATAAAGAAAGGCAATGATTTAAACTCAAATTTGGATCTTGGCAGGTAATGAAACCAATGAAACATCTTTCCTACTGTTTACTTTTAAGCAATTGTTTTCCGTTTGTTCCTTTGCAGACACGTTTTCAGCTGACCTTCTCCGAACTTGATTTGACGCCGATTGGATGCCTATCTTACCTGTTACCAAAGCTTGTTGGCCCTGCTATGGTATGTTTCAACATACACTTTTGTATCTGAACTTGCATTTGACAAAATTATAACGATCGATAATAAATCAGTTAAAAAAGACACAATAAAATATTTAATTCTCTAGGAATGACCATTTTGTCAGAAATTTTTTGTGGGTTGCTTTTCACTGTAGAAAAATTGAAAAGTTGATCAATATTTTCAGCTGCTTTTGCAAGATTTTGGAATGATGTTTTTCTTGAAAATGGCTCTTAATTTTGCAACGAAAGATCGTATTAAATGGGGTGAACTCTGAAATATGTTTGAAGATATTGGCAAATAACAAAGCGTTTACCAGACTAATTGGGCGAATCACTTGAAATGTATTCCTTTTAAAAGTGAAATTTTTTGTTGCTTATCCGGTAAAACCATACAAGTTAGTTTCAAAATCTTTATTTTTATATGATCTTTATGGTTTCATTGCTCTGTTGATTATGTAGTGTCTGATTGACTACTTGTACNCACCAACCCTCAGGTTGGTAGTCAAGCGCGCTACTATTGAGCCATCCCCGCTACCATTGAGCCATCCCGCCGAGCAGGTCATACAGTTGATGGATTCTAGGCTTTGTGGCCCATAGGATGCTTGTTTACTGAATTTAGTCTGGAGGTATTGACTTAAAGCTCTTAGCTGTCATCTGGACCATTGCTGAACCATTGCTGATCATAAAAATTATCTGTAAGAAAAAAACTAGCGATATCTGTTGGTAGGGCAATGTACCAATGATTACACTTAAAAAGGTAGTAATTTTGTTCATCTTGATCAAGTCCTACTTGCAGAATTTAGTGAAGTTTAACAAGGAATCTTATCAAGCAGCATGGTGAAATCTTTCTTAGTATCTAGGATCTTTGGAGCTCATAAGTTCTAGCTGGTTTGAATTCAAGCTGGTCATTCCACGTTTTTGTCTCACACCAGAAATTTTCTTCGGTGTATTGCCTTGGGGTATCAACTGAAATGCTAAGTTGTAAGGTTTATGTGAATTTTAGCTTTTAGAATCATGTTGTTTTATTTATTGGCGTTTTATTTATAGGTCACTGACTGAAGCACTCATTCATTTTCCTAAGCCGATCTTAACAGCTGCGAATGGCGTTTGTCTGGAGTTTGGAGTAGCTCTGGTTGCATTGAGTGATCTAACATTCACTTCAAGTAAGGTAAGACAGCGACTTTTTGAAAAACAATTGAAGCTTGTTCAGAAATCAATAATCGCAAGGAGGATAATACTGTTTGTGTTTTTTGTCATAAGTGGTTATTTAACACCAAACAAATTGAACTCATTAGATAATGTTTTGAGGAGAGAGAAAATGTGATTTATATTATTTAGAACCTGTGATGGCATCTTTCTGATATCTGAGTTTAATTCTCTTAGTTTAATTCATGAATGAACCAATGAATTTAGTTAGAACGGAAACTTTCATCTTTGTGACGGAATCTTTCATCTTTCATCTTTGTAGGCCTTAATTAGCTGTCGTAGGCCTTAATTAGCTGTAAATTAGCTATTCTATTTCTTGCCTACTGTAAATAAATTATTGATGATGATGATGATGATGATGTGAAGTTTTGGGCCGAAATTTCCGAAAATATGTTTGCCTGAAATATGGCAATTGCCAAACAGCTTCTCGCTGCGAAAGTATTGTATTGCGAGCTTCTTTTGACCAGCAAAGCACAAACCTTTGTCAATGTAGGAAAACTAAAGAAAGGCAATGATTTAAACTCAAATTTGGATCTTGGCAGGTAATGAAACCAATGAAACATCTTTCCTACTGTTTACTTGTAAGCAATTGTTTTCCGTTTGTTCATTTGCAGACACGTTTTCAGCTGACCTTCTCCGAACTCGATTTGACGCCGATTGGATGCCTATCTTACCTGTTGCCAAAGCTTGTTGGCCCTGCTATGGTATGTTGAAGTTTCATTTAAAAAATTATAACGATCTGTAAATCATTAAAAAAAGACACAATAAAATATTAAATCCTCAAGGAATGACCATTTTGTCAGAAATTTTTTGTGGGTTGCTGTTCATTGTAGAAGAACAGAAAAGTTTCAGAAATTTGATCAATATTTTCAGCTGCTTTAGCAAGATTTTGTAATGACGTTTTTCTTGAAATGGCTGTTAATTTTGCAACTAAAGATCGTACTAAATGGGGTGAACTCTGAAATATATTTGACGGTATTTGCAAATAACAAAGCGTTTACCAGACTAATTGGGCGAATCATTTGAAATGTATTATTCCTTTTAAAAGTGAAAATTTTTGTTGCTCATTCGGTAAAACCATATAAGTTATTTTCAAAATCATTATTTTTATATGATCTTTATGGTTTCATTGCTCTGTTGATTATGTAGTGTCAGATTGACTGCTTGTACGACTGATTGATTGAACGATTGATTGATGGATTAATTGAGTTACNCTGCTTTTGCAAGATTTTGGAATGATGTTTTTCTTGAAAATGGCTCTTAATTTTGCAACGAAAGATCGTATTAAATGGGGTGAACTCTGAAATATGTTTGAAGATATTGGCAAATAACAAAGCGTTTACCAGACTAATTGGGCGAATCACTTGAAATGTATTCCTTTTAAAAGTGAAATTTTTTGTTGCTTATCCGGTAAAACCATACAAGTTAGTTTCAAAATCTTTATTTTTATATGATCTTTATGGTTTCATTGCTCTGTTGATTATGTAGTGTCTGATTGACTACTTGTACGACTGATTGATTGAACGATTGATTGATGGATTAATTGAGTTAGTTATTAGTCTTAGCAAAAATTTAACGATGTATGTCATGTCTTCAGGCGAACGCAATGATATTTCTTGGCGAAGACTATCGTGCTACTGCTGCATATGATCGAGGGCTCATCAATGACATTTATGGTGTGCATTCATTTGATGAAGATATCGACAAACGAATCAAGCAGCTAGCTTCTGGCCAGATTCAGGTAACCATCTTTCAGTACACTCATTGGCGACATTGAAATTCTGAAGTACCGGGTCACCCAAACAATCAAGAACCAACTTGATTTTTGACATATTGCAAGATCTTGACATGGCTTTGAATTTATGGGAATTTCCATTTTATAAGCTACCTGGTTTTGAAGCATTCTACAAAATCACGAGAAATGATTAACAAATTGAACTTTTACCCCGCAATACCACTTAAAAATGGTTGCCTACATCCTTGACAGAGCTCTTATATCATGTAAGACTCAAAACTTCATAAGAAATTTAACGAAATAGCTTTTTGGTTAAAAGTACGATATTTTGTAAAACACTATTGCTCAAAACATACTTTCTCGTGCCGTAATGTTGTTGTCTTTTTTTCCGAACGATCATCAATAAATTCATTTTATCCTTGACACAAATACTCAAAAAGAAAATTTCAAGATCGGCAACATCATCAAGTTCTGGTGATTTTTCAAAAGTTTCACTTTTTATTGGGTCTCCAACCTTTAACATTAAAGATCATGCAAATGGTGCTCATCTTGCTGAAGAAACATCGAAGACTAGTCACATCATCCTATTACCCCAGATAAGGGTGAATTCACGGGTTTTCGAACCCTTTTTTCGCAATTTGAGAATCAAATGGAAATTGCCGAAACATGATAGAATTTAAAATGTTCGTTCATTGGAAACTAACTTCATGCCAGAGACTACAAAATTTATACGAATTCACAATTTGAAGATATGTGACTTCGTACTTGTGATATTTCAAACAAACGAAATCTCAAAATGATCAAGGCGATCCTCCTTTCCTTACTGAAATAGACCATAACGCTAATGATGGCAGCTCCAAAGACTCTGTTGTGTTTTGCTGCAAAGCATGCTGGTAAAAGGCTCCCTGACGACCACCTAACGACATAAAAATGTCAGTCTGCCGTTTCGACTAGCTAGCTTGAATTCGAATCGACCTTTAATTCGAATACAACGTGGTTCGAAAGGAAACCTTTCCAAAGCAGAAAAAGTAAAGTTTTGATTCGAATTGAAAGATTCGCGTTCGAATTACAAATTTTTTCTTATTTGTTTGCATTGATTACTTGTTCCGAACTTTACCAAAGCTAGCTAGTCGAAACGACAGACCAACATTCTTGTGTCGCTAGGTGGTCGTCATGGAGCTTTTTACCAGCATGCCTTGCACGGCCGCCATCTTTAGCGTTATTGTCTATTCGAATGTAACCAAAGTATTCCTCAAATCCTGTTCTTTTAGCCGTTGTAATTTACTGCAAAGAAGACCCCAGTATTGAAAAATAGTTCATTGAACGAATTATAGTTAACATACCGGGTGAGTCAGAAAAAACGTGGGGTGTTTGCCAATTTTTGTTGATGCAGTTAAATTTGCAAATTCTTTTCTTTAAAGTTCATTGCATAGAAGAGAAGCTAACTTAGATATGAAAAGTTGTTTGGTCGAAATCGGTCTTTTCGTTTCAGAATTACGAGCGATTTTTAGTAAAATGGTGTTTCGCAAGATTGCTAAAATAGGCCTTCGATTAGATTCATATTCATGCACGTGTGAGCTTCTAAACCATGGCAAATATATTGTTCCTCTACCAAAAAATTGAAACAACGCATGCATTGTGTTAGAGCACAAAGGAAAAATTAATGTTACTTTTGTTGTATCACTTGGGGACTAGTCATTTAGATTGTCATTGTTACCAAGCTGAATGTTCTTTTACTAGCGATAGTTTTCACCAAAATGGCTATATCACAAAATCGCAAACAAACAAACAAGGAAAGAAATTGTCGATTTTAACAAACTAAATTTCTATAACTAATCCAATCTTTCTTCTGCAATATAAAACTTCAACACTCCCGATTTGACTTGTTTTTCACCAAAATATGGCTTGTTGAATGCCCCACATTTTTTCTGACTTACCCGGTAGATGCTGTTGCGTTACCAACTTCAATATCACTTTGCTGCTTTACTGATTGATTGATTGATTGATTGATTGATCGATCGATCGATTGATTGATATATTGATATATTGATATATTGATATATTGATTGATTGAATTGTGATAGGTAATGGAAGAAACGAAGCGAATAATGCGTGACTACGATATCGAAATCTTACAACAAGCTTGCGACCGAGAGATGAAAGTGTTCAACAGAAACCTCACGTCTGAAAACTGTCACGAAAAACTCACGCAGGACTGGAGTGTGTCGATAAATCTTTATGGGACAGCTTGACTACAGCGATGAATCGATTTTCGAGTGTTTGATACTCGCCATACAAGCTTGAAGATGCTTGGGACCAAAGAAATAGAAGAGGTTTCCCCTTGGATGCAGTCCAGATTGCTTAGCTAAGAGAACTATTGTGAAGAAAGGTTGTTGGCTTGTGTGAGAACATCTGGTCTGCTTGGAAAAAATTTGGTGAAAGTAAATGCATCGTTTTGGGAACACCTTACTCTTTAGAAGATAGCGTTGTATTAGGATATTATTTGTCTTTATTTAACCCTGACAATGATGCTTTATAAAGTCTCTCTGCCAATAAGAGGCACTCAAAACAACTGCCGTATCGATAGAGCTGCTTAGAAATCATGGGAGAATTTGGTTATGGCACATTTTCGCCAAAGTCCAGCATCATGCCGAATTTTCTAAACGCGGTATGATTTGAAAAAGATTCTTCATCTTGAAATATTTCTTAAATGTGGTATTCCGACAAGATCTACGTAAAATAAATGTGCTTTATAACAGATACTAAAGAATTCAACATAAACGCATTGACATAACGTTAGGTGCTTGTTCTGAAACCCTTGTTTTTAACAAGCAAATACTAAACAAATAGTCTCCTATGGGCATGATTATTTGAAAGAAAGCGAATTGCATCTTTTATTCTGATAAACTTAAAGAATGTCGAATACTTTCCCGCCAAACGCCAAAGCTGTTTGATTCGAGGTCTGGGTTGGAGAGAGAGTCTCTCTTTTGTTACGAGGCTTATGGCTCACAGGACATCTTTTTCGGTACATTTTAGGCAATTTTTTCTTTATTTTTCACCGTGAATTTAAAACCAACGGATTTGTCGTTCAATTTATCGTTTGTTAAAGCCCCGTGGCAGCCATTTACCAGATGTTGTGTCTGCCATTTACCAGAAAATATTGCTCTCCCCAGACTATTTTCTGAATGTCTAAATGGGTAGGATGTTTTATGCTAAAGTAGCTGTACCCGGGTGACCCCCCAGAAAGAATGAACCGAGAAAATATATTACACAAAATGGAGTAATGGACCAAAATGTGTTTTTAAAAATTGTTTGGTAGCAAAATGACTTGGTTACACCACTATCATTTTTTTGCTACTTTTTTCGGCATTGCAAACTGGCGAAAATATGGATTTAGTGGAACCAAAAGGATCTAAAATGCATCGAAAACCATCAAAAAAATACCCGATGATGTATCATCCAAAAATCTAATGTTTAATTCAGAGTTTCCTAAAGCCCGTGGTTCAAACATATCTTCTAACATCCCTAAATCCTGTTCAAAATATACTTGCATGCTAACATATAAATATTTTTTATTTTGCCATGTATCTTTTAAAAATCGGATAAAAATACCCGATATATGATATATCATCCGAAAATCTAATTTTTAATTCAGAGTTTCCTAAAGCCTGTGTTTGAACCAGTGAAACAACTTATAATCTTACTTACAGGAAATTTCGGCTAGGTTTCGCAAGATCTATTTTTGCTGCCAGGAAGGAAATCCTTTTTTCCAGCCCTTGTAGCGATGTAGCCTTGCCATTTAGCTACCAAACAACGTTCAGAGGGGCTTTTGCAACCAGCATACATTGCATGTGCCATCTCTCTGTTGGCTGCCATTTTCGTGGACCATGAAAATGGCGACAAGAAAGAGACCACAAAAGGATGTATTCACAAAGCATGCCGGTTGCGAAGGCCCCTTTAAACTACTCATTTCTGTAGATTACTTTATTTTATGTAATAGATTTTCTCTGATCATTTTGTTTGGGTCATCGGTTGTAGTTACTTGCAAGCTGGAAATATTTCAAGGAACTTCAATCTCTTCATTGACATTGTAAAGAATATTTTATTTTATCATCACATTCAATATTTGTTGTGTCTTTCAGTCTTTCACGCGTATTGTAGTCATTATTTTGAAGATTAGTTTCGATCATTTTAGATCATGATATTTACACAATATGATTTTGAATATATTACACTTGGTTTTTCGTTTCACATTCTTTTTCTGAAAATGGACGAAAGAAGTTAAAACGAAAATAACTCAACGGATCAAAGAAATATACTAGAAGATACAAACAGATACAATCAAAGGACCCTTGGGGGGACTCACGGGATTTTATTATTGAGAAGGTCGTAGGAGATATATCATTTTTAGAAAATCTCATTACATAACAATGTTTTTCAGCTATCAAAAACTACAATTGCTTCTAGAAACAAGAACAACTTTTATAAAAAATGAAACCTTCCAGAAAAAGTTCATAGGCTGACATGACAAGCCTTGAAAATGTTCTTTGAGGACGATATTTAAACCTTCAAAAGCAGTCAAAAAATGTCAATACAAAAGTATGGTAAAGTTAGTTTCTACCAAAACTCAAAGTACAAATCTGNTTTCGAACAATTATTGCACTGGAGACAAGTAATATCGCAAGGCATGATCACAAGCTTTGTTTGCTGAAAAACAATCGACCAGACAATCGCTGTCTGTTTAAAAACAATACCCAATTATCACAGGAGACACGAAGTTTCCCCCCATCCCATAGACTCTACTTGTACTTCATACCCGTGAGTCAAAAATGAGATCACTAACACCTGAACTAAAAACACTTATGGAAGCCAAAAAGGACTAATTCATAAAAATTCTAAGGCCCAGACTCTAGAAAGAAGTTGAAACTGAATGTTTGAAGTGTATGAAGCTATTTCACTTTCAAGTAACAGCAACAGCTATCCAGACCTCATTAAAAGTATTCTGTGCCTGCGAGCAAATGACTGGGAAAAATGTGCCTGCAATCAAATAACACTGAGTACAGTAAAGATGCCATCAACAAATGTGAAATGATATTTTTTGCCTGCGAGCGGCGCTCGCGCCCCTAGCAGAACAAATACAGGCATTTTTATAATTTTATCCAGTCGTGAAACTTTCCTAAACATTCTCATCATTTGAATACTCTAAGTATCTAAAGTGTTTCTTAGGTGCTTCCTCCTTAAATTTTTCATGTTTACATCCTGTGCCCCTGTGGACACTGCATAACGATTTTTCACGAAGCAGTGCCACTGTTTAGACATGCACCCATGAGAAATGCAATTCAAGAAACAAGAAGTGAACATAAAGTGAACAAATAGGCTATGGATCTCCTTGACAGAAACAAAAAGTTTCGTGAGTAAATATTTTCTAGGACTGAAGGTTCTTAATTTTCCATTGATCTGAGAGTTGCCTTTCTCTCAAGAAGAGTTTCTAATAAAAAAGTTAGTACTAAAATAGATTACCCTGGGCTCTTGCTGTTGGCTCCTTCTGCTCTTGGCTCTTGGTTCCTCTATGGCTCAGTCAAAATCACGGAAACGAAATTATGTTGGTCTCTATTGTTGTTGTTGTTGTTCAGGATTTAATTCAGCCTTTTGCGGTCCGCCAAATAGACTGGCACTCAAGAGATCAGAGCTGCCTGATGTAGGTACCCCCCCCTAAATTCATGGAAAGGAAATAAACACACAAAACCAGTGATGCGTTATAGAATGATAATGTGACTTAATGATATACCCGGGGGGGGGGGTCACTTCCATATATACTGGCACGGGGTGTGCCCATTTTTTGGGGTGCCTTTTTACAGGCAGAAAATAAATTTTAGGGTGTCATTTCTGGTAAGATCATAATAAACCATAAATTTTGGGGTTATCAGCTTTGGTATGATCATCAATTTTATGAATAAATCATAAATTTTAGGGTATCATGTTCAAAAATAATTCTTTGGGATGAACTTTTGGGATTTTTGACCCATAATATTAAATTTTAGGGTATGCATTTTGCATATCCTGTAAATTTTGGGGTATGGTTTTTGGAAAATCTATAAATTTTAGGGTGTGATTTCACATGTCGAAATGGCACACCCCCGTCATCTCCCTATTGAAGTTACCCCC
>REGM01000117.1:928459-948023 GCA_004194415.1 Aurelia aurita | reverse complement strand
GGGAAAAACGATTAGGCTTGAAAGTGCAAACATAAAGCCACAGGTCAAGCAATAAAGCTTTAGGGCGGTTTTGGTCAATCGTTATATCAAGAAAATAACAGCAGGGGATGTTGTGAATATAGCTGCAAGGTCAAGTGAGTTTACTTTAATCCTCTGAAGTCTATTCCGGCAGTTTTTGATAAATATGATTGCTTCTTTTAAAATGCTCAAATTTCCCAGTAATTGTGGTTATTTCTGGAAGTGAGTTGGTTGAAACGGTACTCAAATATTTAAACCATTAGATTATGACGAAAACGAAAAATCGAGAATTTTTTGTCTGAAGGGTTACAGTAACCTTAACACATTTGAATATAACACGAAACCCCAGCTGTTATCACATGATATCGGTTCTCAAATCTGATTGCTTCCTAGTTTTCAGGGAAAGCGATGCTGAGGCAGGCACTGCACGAAATTGAGCTCCACTGCGCAGACTATACCTTTTCCTGAGGGGGTATAGTCTGCACTCAGGCTAATAACTTGGTTCACACTAGGGGGACAACATGTGAGATTTAGAAATGCAAGGCAAAAATGCATCTAAAGTATTGTTGCCTCAATTTGCAATTTTTTTGACAATTTTATAAATGCTGATGCATTTATTATAAATGCTGATGCATTTGGATGGACTCAAAAAGTTTTTATTCCAATTTCAAACAATAACTAACTAAAATTTGCATTTAAAATGAGTGTAAACGTGTTCTTAGCGTGTTTTGTCTCAAAGCAAACATCTATTAAAACTACCAGAAATAAAAACAGAATTTTATTGCAAAAGCTTTTATTATTTAGCAGGAAAAGAATCTAATGATTTACTGCTGAGTGCCAGAAAGATTGAATCTAGACTTCTTTTTAGACAATTTTTAAAAATTATTTTTACTTATGAAACTATTTTATCTTTGGATTCTGGATTGGGATCATTGCTGTAATGTTCTTTTGATCTTTTACTTTCACTTGTAAATGCTTAAGCATCAGGACCCTAATAATAACAGTATTTATTGTACTGATGCTTTAGTGCTTGTTCAAATCGTTAAAGACCCATTGCTAACCATGATCCTTTGCACGCCTATGAAAAGCAAAACAAACAGAATCCATGCCAGAAAAGACTGTCATATCATACAAAAGTCGACTTTGGAGCTGCAAAGGATCATAGCTAGCTATAGGTCTTCAATTTCTTTTAAAAATAATACATATAATGCTCTACTTTTTAGCTTGCTATCTGCCATGTTGTCTCAGCAGTTTTTCTATTGATTTCAACTGTGATCGTTGCAGTGGATTCTGCCAAATTTCCGGGTTATTGGTGTGATGGTATTTCAAGCAGTCCATTTTACAGTACCACTTGTGCTACATACAGAGCAGCAGCTGTAAGTTATTTAAATCTACCTGGAGTCCTAAAAATGTTTCCTGATTTGAATTGTCATTGAAGTAAAACTGCTCTTGAGTCTGGGATTGACAGGGAGTCTGGAATAAACTGGGTGGAAAATTTCCTGTAACATCAGGTCAAACGCACAACTTGTTTTGACTCCAAAGCATATTGAAACAAGGCAAGAATCATAAAACAGTGTCAGAAACAAAAAATACAGCTTGCGTGACATTTCAGGAAACATGATTTCGAGCTCGAAATTAATAAACGGGGATCTGGAAAAAGGATGTCCTAGATAGATATTTTCAAAAACCAACAAGCGGGAGAGGGAGAACGTCCATTGTGGACAAGGGCGATAATTCAGAAGCCAAAATTCCGTAGCAATATAAACAATAGACGATGATTTAAAAATACACTAACATTTTTGTTAAACGTACGTGTTTGTTAATAAAATGACGTATGTTTTTGTTAGTAAAATTCAAACAGGAGTCTATTGCACAAAGCCTTACTTAGATCTGGGTATTTAGTCAATATCTATATCTGCGCCTAATAGTTTACTGGTAATATTTTCTTGAAAACGGAATATGCAAGGGCCCCTGAAAAACTAAAGACAGTTGGTCAGTAAGATCGTCGAACCGCTTCTTAAATTCCACAGAAATGGAGCTTGTTAACATATACCAACAGAAGAGACACTGAACTTCAATTGGTAACCCCGAAAATATAACACGATTACAGTGTGCTGGTACAAAACACAATTTTCGGTGAATTTTTAGGAAAGAAGATTTTCTGTCCAAGACAAGCTCTGGTGGTCGGCACTTTGCAAATTGACAGGTTTCAATGCCAGTTGTATGCTCTTCACACCTATCATGTAAAACGTGAAACATACCTTGATAGCTAGATTTACACTTTCGATGGTTTCATGATCTTTCGTTTTTCGGAAAATTCAGATTTAAGTGATCCTTTAATCGCTTTAATAATCTGAAAAATTATTCAAATACAATTGGTTGTTTATATGTGGCTGATCAAATATGGCAATTTTTTAGGGAATCCATGTTTGCAATTAAAGAGACTTCTCATTTTAATGATTCCCTTTGACTCCTCTTCATTTAATTCTTGCTGCCCATTGGCCTTGGCCTACACTGGTTTTACGAGGCTCTGATTGATATACTGTACTAAACACAATGTAAATCTACTTTAAGATGTTTCTGACTCATCTATGGACCCAAAACTCTCGTTTCATATTTCGCTTATTATCTGAAGGCTTATATTCCATTAAAACACGTACGTGAGAACGGTGGGAACTACAACTTGCAAGAACCGAGGCAAGAACCGTTGGGCTAAAATTTTGGAGGAAAATCATTTTAAAGTGCTAGATGCATAAAGCATGTCATCGTGTCTGCCAGCATAGGGTTCAAACTTTATAAAAGGCGGTGTAAAATTCTATCACCTCTTTCTTTGAATTAAATAGATTGAAGTTTGCTGTAAATATGCCGTAGACATTTATTTTGAAATTCTTGGTTTTTTTTCAAAATAGCGGCATTTATATTATTTGAGGCTGTGACATCATCGAATTTGTAAATCGTAAACTAGAAGAGCGAAAGATTTCTGCTTGTCGACATAACGTGGACCTTCATAAACTTCAGAAACTATGGTTTTCTCGAAGATTGTATCATTTCTCCTCCATCAATTTCGGATTTGTGGTGATTTTAAGTTTTTCAAAACTTTCCACGAGTCCTTTCAGTAAAAAGAAAAACGCTGCCATTTTGAAGATATTTACGATACCAAAAAATTTTTTACGGTAAAATTATAGCAAAGTACCCGAAGTTCCTTTCAAGCCGTTCAATTCAAGGAATAAGGTAATATAATTTTGCACCACCGTTTTAAAGACTTGAACCCTATGCTGTTTTTGCATAGTGCATGCCCTCCCTCTTAATTGGACTAACTTGAGAATCAAGAACCTTTGCTAGGCTAAGCTAAAGAGTGATGTCCTTATATGTTGGTTTTATGGTATGATGAGTGTCAGATGAAAAGATTTTTGTAGGTTTTCGATGGTTTCGATTTTCAAAGTCAAGTCTTCAGGTTTTGATATTTTGATCCATATTTCATCGCACGTTTTATTTACAGGCATTTGGAGTTTTCAGCTGCTTGACCTTCGTTGCTGACGCTGTCTTCCATTTCTTTAACCACCGCAACCAAACTACCGTTTGATTTTACATCATATCATGCACTCATGAAGATGAACTAGCGATAACATGTCATGTGGAAGGAGAGAGACAGTCGCTATACATAGACATTTTTTACTTTAAGCTACTAAGATTTACTTAGTGCTTGGCCAGTGTAATACCCTTGTATCATGCCGGATGAGTACCAAAAAACGTTAGGCGTTTGCCAATTTATGTGGCTGTGATGAAAATAATAACTTTCACTGTTAACAGTTTGCTGCATATAGAAGAAAAGGCCATATAGAAAGGAAAGTTTGTTTGTTTAAATCAGTCTTACGATTCGATAGTTATTACTAAAATGTGCTCGCAATATTCTTGAAAAAAAAGATAGCATTGGTATCAGCTGCAATGCAAATAAGAAACAGATGCACTTTTTTCTAGCAACAAATTGAAAATAGAAATGCCTAATCTTTGGGCACAGACGTCACAAATCTTGGTATTAACCAAACATGCTACCTTTTGACATGTTTTGACGATATCTCTTCATGAGCAAATAGCCAATAACTATTGAAAAGAATGTCTGATTTCAGCACACAACATTTCTCAACGAATTTCGTCTCTCTTTTACATGATTTAGATTTAGACAACACAGTTGTGCAGATTCTCCTCACGAAAGTATAACCTGGAAAACACAGCATAGCTTCCAAATCTTTAAAAAACATTGCACGGATGGGTAATGCATCTTTTGTTTGACTTTATGGCTTCAAAGGAACTTCAGGTAAGTTGCTATAATCCTATATGTAAACTCCTTAATATCTTGATTATTTTCAGAATTACAGCGGTTTTCTTTTTATTGAAAGAACTCACGAAAAGTTTTGAAAAAAATTAAAACATTCGTAGATCCTAAATGGAAATATGAAAAACGGCACAATCTTGAAGAAAACTATAGTTTATGAAGGTCTATAATATGGCTGCAAGCAAAAATCTGTAGCTTTTCTAGTTTACGATTTAGCAATTTGATAACGTCACATTCTCAAAACTGGCCCAAGCAAAGAAGACGCTGTAATTCTGAAAATAATCAAGATATTAGAGAGTTTTCATATAGGACTATAGCAAAGGTCTTGAAGTTCCTTTCAAGCCATCAAGTCAAACAAAAGATGCATTACCCATCCGTGCAATGTTTTTTTAAAGATGCCAAAGATTTGGAGGCTATGCTGAAAAACCCCCCTTCAGAAGAAACTAGGTTGAAGGGAATGTAAGCATATAAAAGTGGCTAAAGCCACTTGCGGTTAAATTCTAACCAATCAAATATCAGTATTTCCTGTTAACGTAGATGAGTTACCCAAATATGGTGCGGCGCGTGTCAAAGTCCATTGTCTTTGCACAGCTATTTTTATCAAAGGCTTATATATGCTTACATTTCCTTTAAGTATCAGTACTGAAGGTTTCTCGGCATATCTTTCTCCCAGCTGCAGGATTTAGTAGCTCTTTCTTGCAACATGAAACAAAAACTGCGAAAATCTGCTATGGAAAGCATCAAACTTCCACAGAGGTTTTAAGGGACCCAGGACTCAAACACGCCCGTCTAAGCGCCCCGGCACATTCTACCGCAGTGACTTCCCCAGTGAAAAAAAATGAAGCAAAATCTGTCCCCGGAAAAGACGTGAATCTCCCCGGTACAAAACGCCTCAGAAGTGAAACCTCGGCTGCAAATTGGCAGACCCCGGGAACAAATTTGAGAAACTATTTTCACGCAGGAACAGGTCCTCGCCAATAATCCTGCTGTCCTCGGTACAATCTTGGAGCTCCCCAGCGAAAATCTGGCTACTTTTTTTCGATCACTGGGACCCGGGTGAAAATATGCCCCCTCACCGGGCACTTAGACAGAGGTGTACTCAATACAGTCAGTTTCATAACCTCTGGTTTCTGATAAACACGTTTCTTTGCAAAATTAGGTGAGGTATACACATTTTGCCAAAATTATTGGTGTGGCTTAGACTCTCAGCTCTGATTTTATACGCTATTTTATTTGGTGTTACTTAATTAATCTTTAGGTGGTAAGCTTAATTTAGCTCATTTTCTTACACGATACTAAACAATATTTTTTATAATGCATATTAGATTGTCATATTCTTATAATGTGAAGCCTATAAATGATGTTATACCATAGTGGTTATACTGACGATTGACCTTCCTTGTAATACACTCATTTTTTTATAAGAAACAGCCTATAAGAACCGGTAGGCTCAATTTTTTAAAACTTAAGAAACTACCCTACCTGAATTAAGAAAGCTAAGAAACTTTTGTAATTTATAGCTGTAACTTTCCCAGGTCACTCGAAGATACTTTGACACTGCACAATAATAGTGGATGTTTTGGCATTGTTTTGAGTGCGAATTATGTTATAACATGTTTTGAGACCTTACTAAGTAATTTGGAAGCCTTTCTAACAAAAATATATTGGCTTGATACTTAGGGCATTAAAATATAAGAAACACATAAGAAACTTTTGGTAGCAAAATGGCCTTAAAATCTGCCTACCGACCCCGGACCTTAGTTTCTTATGGAAAAAATGAGTGTATGTAGTGTAAAACATCGATTCTTTCTATTTATCTACCAAATAATGCAAACTTCTACAATCAGAAGATTATTACGTGTAAAGTAAAGAAAGGAAATAAGTTGATACTGTACTGGTCAAAGATGGAAATTCCCAGTGGAAAATAAGTCCATCAAAATTAACCTACTTCTAAACTGCTTCTAAGCAAATCAATCTCCTTGGACAATTTTGCATGATATTTCCGTACTTAAAGACCCTCTGCTAACCATGTGGCTTTGCACGCCGTTGCTGTCCCAGAATGCACTGCAAATGGACTTTTCAGATTATCTGAAAGTCTCTGATGCCCCTCTGATGCTAGGCCAGTGTTGTGCTGTTTTCTCATGCGCAGCACGCAAAGCCTCATGGTTAGCAGAGGGTCTTTAAATTTGCTAGTACGTGACATTTACTCGAGAAATCTGGAAAACTTCAGTAATCTCAGAAGCATCCTTTCTCGGCCCTTCCCCCTTGTCTCGCTCTTTGCCGACGTCTTTTATGGATAGTCACTGATCATAAAACGATCGTTCGTTTGCTAACTGTATGTTGGCGAACAGACCCCGTAAATATAGCTATCGTTGGTTTTTTCTTGTAATTCATGTAGCTGTTTTATAGTGGTAAAAAATAACAATAATATATCGCCACACAAAAAGGTTTTTTATTCGAGCAGTTTGTCTACCAATTTTAAGAGTTGTTGTGGTTGTCCAAAGATCTTTAGGACCAGTGTGAAATTTTAAGAAAACTTTAGCAAAATCCCCCCGTAGAACGTCTGTGCAGTAGGGATAGCATGTTGTTGGAGGGATAACAAGCAGCAAGGTTGTGAACCAAACTGAAAACAAGTTTTTAACTTAGTTTGTAATTCACGGTAAAGAATTCTATACAAGGCGGAGGCTATTCAGTTATTCGGAGGGATAGCCTCCGGACTACTGCGTAGACGTTCTACAGGGGGAAAATCTAGAAAGAAAGATTTTACAAGAAACTAGAGATGAACATCGTTGTGGCATGAACCCTTCGATGCATTGTTCTGATAGAACCTTGCTTTGTTACGCCAAGTTCAGAAAGTGAAGGTTCTTAGATGCGAGATCAACGGGAGCTACTCCCATGATATCCATAGGAGCATGAAAGATAATTTGAACCTTGTTATAAATTTCGCGGACATTTCAAAGCAAGAAATAAGGATTGAAGGTTTTCATAAACTGAAAGTTATACATACGAAATAGCTTACACTTTTGTAGATCCAAATAGTATATATGAACCAGTTCTGAGTAGCTGTAGTACTCAAGAGGACAAAACCCCAGAAAAACGTATGAAATTGAAGCATTCCGGAAAGTCCCTCGTTGGGTTCCCAGCCCGGGGGCCACTTGGTACCTGATGTGTTATCATGCTCGTACAAAAAAACGCGGGAAAGGGTACCTTTCTTCAACGTAGGCACGGGCCCTCGTTTAGGGGTGCCAATTCAACCGTAATTCAAAAAGGGTGTACTTTTTTGCATTTGATAAATCGAAACGCTTCTGTGTTGATATTTTTAATCAAGCATTTTAAAATAGAATTTGAATTAGGAAAATGTGTTAGGCAAATTCAACTACTTTAGGTTTAACTCTTCGTCCCTGATTCATCACACAGAATCACACTGGCCATACCAACAATTTTGATAAGTGACTTGTCCGCGATTAGGGTACCTAAACTTGACAAATTCAATGTGACACGGGAAAGGGTATGTTCTCAAAAAAATTTCCGCGATTAGGGTATGTATTTTGCTAAAAAAGGTCAACGTTTAGGGTGCATGTCTTGCACCTTTGTACGAGCATGATACTATAGAAAGTATAGGAGTGGCCCCCCCCCCCGGGGTTCCCAGTCCAAATGACGTCAATGGGATTTTTGACGACGCTGTTGCTTAGGCGAGAAATTGCGAAGGAGTGCCTGATTCTCTTTGCGCCACCGTACCGTAGACCGTAGAAGACGATGTCTTCGCCTTCTAATTTATGCAAAATCGTATCATGTGTCATGGTCAAGAAGCAGATGACGAATGCTCTGTGATGTGATAAGAGGGGGAAGTTGGTGAGAAGTAAGGATTGGCTTGTATCGTTATTCGTTATGTTTTAGATGTTTTGTTTTTGGTGAAAATCTTTTCAACTAATATTTGGAAAAAGAAATTTTTGATAAGACAAAGAAAGAAGAACGAGGAAAACATAAGGTTAAACCTTAAAATAAGTATCTATGAAGCTACCTGAAGTTCAATGAGTCAGGCATATTCGGAATTATTCTGGAAAATCAGTATTCATCTTCAGTGAACAATCTTCCCACACTCAATGAAAACAATCTACCGAAAAACATGACAAAAGCATAAAACCGTAATAAAACAATCACATTTTCTTCATGACCAATTCAATACATCCTTTCAAACGAAAAGTCTTGAAGTTTCACAGAGATACATTTTATCTTTATTTTGAAACCGATGAAATAAATACAGAAAGAAAATATATTAAACACAAACAAACTCGAACTTTCTTCTACTTTGGAAAGATATGTCTCAGGCCATTGAGTTGGATTATTCACCTCACAAGCCATGGCAAATAAGCATTCGAATAGGAGTTTGTGCATTCGTCGGCTGATGGAAATTCCCTTGAAGACTTGGTGACAACAGCCTTAAATTTAGCTGAAAACACCACGAAATAATGCTTTAACAAAGACTACGAATACAGCAGAAGATATTCTGATCGTTGCTCTCAAGGAATCTTCGATTGGTATTAGACAAGCTTGAAGAAGTCATCCTTTTATTCGAGGAAGAAGTCAACTTAGGCCACCTCTGTTTTTTGGGTTCAGTCGATTGGGCCTAACAGTTAGTTGCGTCATTCTCACACACAATTTGAAAGTCTCTACATCTAGGAGGGAAAATGTCTGGTGGAACGCTGCAGGTATAACTTTTTGGTACTTTTGTAATTTAATCTTACATAAAAAAGGATCTTGAAAATAGGATCAGTAACGAAATTTAAGATGCTTACGTCTGCGAATAATTTTTGTTCGCATGCCCTTTCCTTGTCGTGTGGTCGGGTCGCTCTCGCCCCAACAGCAACTTCCCAATTTGATTTAGGCCACTTTCACTATCCAAATGCAAGATGATATGGATTTTGTAAATGTTAATATGATGGCCTAGGTAGGAGAACAAACAGGATACAAAAAGAACTATGTTTGGTCCATCAGATTCAGTCCATGTTGGAAAGTTTGTTTACTGATGCATACCCAATAATATATGCAGGGTCTGAAAATTTTTCTCAACAAAATCTGGCAGAAGCTGATCCCAGATTGCTAACTTTACGAAGTGCATGTGCAAGATTTTTAAAGCCATTAGCATTAATGGATGAGCTCCTCCAGTATTGAAAATTTGCCTTGTTTTTGTACTGCAGATTTCTCTGCTGCACATTTTTTATCTAAGCTGTAACTCTATCTAAGGGGCCTTNGAAAATAGGATCAGTAACGAAATTTAAGATGCTTACGTCTGCGAATAATTTTTGTTCGCATGCCCTTTCCTTGTCGTGTGGTCGGGTCGCTCTCGCCCCAACAGCAACTTCCCAATTTGATTTAGGCCACTTTCACTATCCAAATGCAAGATGATATGGATTTTGTAAATGTTAATATGATGGCCTAGGTAGGAGAACAAACAGGATACAAAAAGAACTATGTTTGGTCCATCAGATTCAGTCCATGTTGGAAAGTTTGTTTACTGATGCATACCCAATAATATATGCAGGGTCTGAAAATTTTTCTCAACAAAATCTGGCAGAAGCTGATCCCAGATTGCTAACTTTACGAAGTGCATGTGCAAGATTTTTAAAGCCATTAGCATTAATGGATGAGCTCCTCCAGTATTGAAAATTTGCCTTGTTTTTGTACTGCAGATTTCTCTGCTGCACATTTTTTATCTAAGCTGTAACTCTATCTAAGGGGCCTTCGACTTTCGATTTTCATATTTTTTAACGGCATTGGGCCGTTAAGATCAATACCCCCACCCTCTTCCCTCCTTAACGGCCTTCCACCAAAATCCTGATCAAAACAGGCTTCCGTAAATGGCCTACTTGATCGCAATCAAAATTTCTTAGGGCAAGCTACACGTGTTTTTTATAAGAAACTTGGATAAGCACTTAGTGCTAAAAGTTTCTTAATTTTGTATGAAAATTTTGGTGTTTTAGTAGTAAAAGTTTCTCAATTAGTTTCTTATTTTTTTGGGCTTAAAACTGCGTTATTTTTTCAAGTTGAGCCTTCTTATCGACAAAGGGCTTGTATTTTGCATTGATATAACCAATATGTCACCACAAATAAGCCAAAGGCCAAAAGTTACCAATTTTTTGCAGTCAAATATAAAAAAGATGAAGGTAGCTTTGTTAGAGAGATTCTTTTATTTGGATTCATCAGAAAGGCCTAATGCTTTACGTCAATTGACTGAAGAAAAATGATACAAAAATGGAAGCAGACATGTCAGTAGCAAAGTTAATGATAAAAAAAAGCAACACACTGAGAACTCATGCGAATTAGAACATCAGAAAGAAACCTTGGCATTAGCGCCAAACATACAATTAGCCAGATTTTTAGGTGCCAATTAACTGTTCTCTAATTGTCAAATGAGAATTATTTTGTTTTTAATGAACATGATCGTTTTTTAACAACGCTCTTTGATGCGACTGCAGGGTGTGACCGACAAAGATTCTCTTTCTCACTTCATATTTACAAATGAAATGGCGCCAGAACCGTAATCTACCGACTCTTATTTTAAAAATAAAATTTTTAGAGTTTCTTAATTTTTCTTGAACGTAGTACTAGAGTTTCTTCAATTTTTGATCATCATAGTACTAGTTTCTTATAAACCAGTTTCTTATAAAAAAAACGTGTACTCCAAGGCCCAGCCAAATTTAAGGTAATTGAAGACTTTAAATGCAAAAAGGATTGTAGGACCATCTATTCATGAGTTTTTAAAAAATGGCTAAGAGATTTTTGTACGATTTTTTATTTGTTAACAGGCATATGTAAAACCCCCTCCCCCCTTAACGGCCCAATGCCGTTTAAAGATATGAAAATCGAAAGTCGAAGGCCCCTAGCCACACAATTTTCATAAAACAACAAAGCAAACAAAGACCTATTGTTAAATGACAAAATGTCACTTGCACAAACAATTTTGATGATAAAGAAGTACGCTGTTCCATCTGCAAACTCCAATCTGGATGACCTTTTTAAAATGTTTTGTAAAATAATCATCCATATGTAAAAATAGAGTTTGATTTTAAAGCAAAGTATTAATCTTATCTTATGGAATAGAGTTTGCGCAACTGCAGATTTTAGCTGCATATTTAAAGACAAAAGCAGTCTGGAGTGGAAAAGAACTTTTTTGCGCAATTTTCATGATTAGGAATTTGGGCTTGTTGTCAGTAGCGGACACTTTGCCTAATATTGGGGTGGTTGAAGCTATTGTTTCAGTTGAAAAGCATCATTTATTTCTATTGTTTTCAAACTAAGGGGCTTTGTTCTACCCAACATTGGCCTGGGGCGATCGCACCCCCTTGCCCCCTGTTTGGCCACATCTGCATTCTTCTGTGTGCCAGACTGAGGCACACTTAAGATTGCCTGAAAAATGTTATATGGTGAAGCACCGAGAAATTTTGCTACATTTGCTGCACCTGAATTGTAATCTATTGTTTTTATTTGAATTTACGCAACAACCAATGTTTTCGCTGGTGCTCCCAATAATCTCATTTGAAAAGTCCATACTCGGTCTCTGTCAGAGAAACATACATTACAGTGGAGGAAGGCATCAGAATTATAAGACTATGATTTATATAGATGTTTTATTTTGCTTCATGCAGAAAGGAATTGAGATTGTCACCAAAGCAACAGAGGAGGACAAGAATGGAAATTATGCAGAAGCGCTCAGATTATATGAACATGGTGTAGAATACTTTTTACATGCTGTGAAATGTAAGTCAGTTCAAACTAACATTGTAAAATCATACTGCAAAGAGCATCACAGCCAATTTTCACAATAGACGATTATGCTAAAGATGGTGGTGAGAAACTTTTACCAAGATGCATTGCATGTCAATTGCTAATCTTTAATGATTCTATAGGGATTCGATTAAAGAACGCAATGCATCTTGGACAAATGTTCCTTGCCGCCATTTTTAGCCTAATCATTTATGCTGAATTGTTCTTCTCACTGCAGCCTTTTATTTGAGATATTTTTAAGTTTGGGTGATTGTGTTATTTCTACAACCTTGTTCCCAGGATACGCTAATCAGGAAGCCGAGTGAAACCCTGGTACACATCACACAAATTCTCCCAAAATAACGAATAATAGCAGCCATTATGGATTTCCGCCTCAATTCAAAACAATACAGTAACACTGTAATGATTGTTGCTTAGTGACTATATTTTGTTGCTTTTATTTGAATAATTAGGAAATTTTCAAGAAGTAATTTATGTTTGCTATTTTTTTTAATAGCCAAGCAAATTGCCAAGGCAATTTGTATCCCAGAGCAGAGGTAGAGCAGCAATCTCACTCTGGGGACGAGATTATTATTTCTATAAGGACAGTCAAATAGCCACTGGTTCTACTCGATGCATTTGGTCATTAGCAATTGACCCGAGGGAAAAGAATCTTCCTTAGCTTTGTTCTGGGACAAGCAAGTCCTTTATCGTCAAATTGAATCAATTTAAGCCATGTAAAATTTTACCAAAAATCATTGCAAATCAAGTTAAAATTGATTTCAATGCGTATCAATATTTTTTTAAGAAAAATTGAGCCCTGATAGTTTTAGCTACAGGTTGTGTCCCAAAAAACTGTGTGATGTTTGATTAAATATTGAAAAATAAAGATAAAATGAACAGGCTCTGTGTTAAGATACCCCTATTCATAAGATCTTAAATTAATTTTAGACACAAGAATCTTGCAAATCCGCTGAAAATTCACTGATTTATGAGCTTTTAAAGATCAAATTTGTGCGAAAGCTGAAACCAGAAACCCCAGAGCCACCTGTTATGCAAAAAAGCTCCAAAATCAAGGTAAAGGAAGGGTGTCCAATGCCATACCTCTCGTTAATATCAGAGTGAACCAAATAGGATTTCGAAAGTACTGTAATTTAATTCTTGTAACCATTGTCAAAATTTGCTTTTTCAAACTTTGCTCAACAGAATTCCTCAAAGCATCCATACGCTTGAATTAATGTTAGAGAGAGTTTGGTTATCAAAAATCCTTTCCAAATCACATTTGGTTTGCTCTGAAATAAACGAGAAACAAAACAAACGACAGCCCCATGCCACATTCACTACAAATGCTATGGAGAAGCCTCTGGTTACAAAGTGTTACAAACTGTTGTTACAAACTATGGAGAAGCCCCTGGTTAGCTTTCGCACAAACTTGAACTTCAAGAGCATGTAGCTCCGTGAATATTCAGCGGATTTGCAAGATTTTGGTGTCTAAAATTAGTTAAATATCTTAGGGAAGGATTGTCATTCCATGGAGCCAGTTCAGTGCATCGTTATTTTTTAATATTTAATCAAACATCAAACAATTTTTTGAGACACCCTGTATATTTTCAAAGGTAAGTTGACACAAAACTTTGTTGTCAATAAATATTTCAAGTCCATTTTTTCAAGCGGTTGATACTCTTTTTAAAGACCCATTGAACACAACAAAATGGTGTGAGTCGTTTGCAGCTCCTCCACAGAATTTCTGTGTCAGAAATTGTAGTACAAATAACCTAGCTTTGGAAGAACAATTATTGGCGCCAGAGGTGCAACCGCAGACAAAAGGATCTGTTTGTAAATAAGTTTGTTGTTGTGCAATTGCTCTTTAACCTACCTGGTATATATATATCGTTATTAATTGTATTTCCTCAGATGAGGGTACATCTTTACTTTAAATGTATTTGTTGGGGATATGAATCATCAAAGTTCAAGAGTAAACAGTTGTCCCCGGAAAGGAAACCCGTGAGCATGCGCATACAGTATTTTTTGTGTGTGGAAAGAACGTGGGTGGAGAACCCAGCCACAATCCATACAAGGATTAGCAGAGAAACAGAGATTCTCACACATGGCAGTAGGTTTCCCAGCTATTGATTTGCTTTGAACTTCACCAGCATAAAAAGGCTCTAGACAAAATGGAGCAGTCCTCGGTATCCTCAACCAGTATCCACACCATCTAAATGATTCTGTATGCATTTGGTGGGTGCAGCTCAACATGATTAAACAAATTTTCAATATCACGTTTTGTTCACTAGATGAAGCT
The DNA here is from genome assembly GCA_004194415.1 of Aurelia aurita. Taxonomy (NCBI): domain Eukaryota; kingdom Metazoa; phylum Cnidaria; class Scyphozoa; order Semaeostomeae; family Ulmaridae; genus Aurelia; species Aurelia aurita. The sequence continues at coordinate 933,606 of REGM01000117.1, read as the reverse complement.
CAAAGTGACAAGTCAAAGGAAAGCATCAGAGCAAAATGTGTACAATATTTAGAAAGAGCAGAGAAGCTGAAAAAATATGTCAACAATAAAAGTTCAGATAAAAAGCCAATGAAAGATGGAGGAAGCAGCTCAAAGTGAGTACAATTTTCTGCAGGACATACATACTGTATACAGCCTTGCTTGATAGTAGTTTTACAGAATTTTGATATATACTGTATATACATTGATATTCAGAATTTGCAAACGCTAAAAGTTTCGGACAAAATTTTGTCCAACAATTTTTTGTTCAAATTAATTACCTTTCATAGTATCCAAAAACGTTTTTAGTAGCTATAGTTTTTGCTCATGATGACTTCTATTTGAAGCATTCAGTGCTAATTTTTGGCTAAAATTATGTTAAATCAGACAATACAGATATGACCAATTTATGGCTGTAAGAAGGGATATTGTTTCCTATTTTTCAAAAAGTGTCCAAACATTTTTTGCCCAAAGCTTTTTGTCCAAAACTTTTCTATCTGAAACATTTGGATTTTATTGTAGAATGGTTTTTATTTGACTTACAAACTATGTTTTTAGTGTGGAGGCCCTTCTGACATTCTAACATTTTAAAATATATTCAAATATTCTAACAGCTGGCTCATTGTGAAAATGCTATTTTCTTATTTGTTCCACAGCGAGACATGGATCCACATATTTTTATATAAGAAAGTCTTCATAAGAAACTTAGATCACTAAAAATTAAGAAACTCCAGCACTGGGAAGAAATTATTTAAGCAACTATTTATTTCAGTCAACGAATTCCTTCGCATCTTTTTACTTTATTTTTGCTTGTTTCCTGTGTCATATTACTCGGAAGATACTTGAATAATGTCTAAACATCGGAAAGGCTTCAAAGAAGTTTGTTTTGAAATGTACAGTAGGGCACATGAAGTAAACATGAAGATTGCTATGGAATTTGTAAGAAACTCATAAGAAACTCTGAGTACTCAAAATCTGATAATTTTAAGAAACTTTCAACATTGGCTCAAATTCTTAGTTTCTTACACAGACATATATGTGTAATCATCAGCTTCAGCCATTCTGTCTTAAGAAAAGGCATGTTTGTAGGAATATTAAACCACATTCAGTTGCCCTCAGTGACACATTTATCAATTCTCATTTGCTGATTTTATTTCATCTTTAAAACATAAAAATACAACTTTATATACATTTATTTTAGGAGTGGCAATAAAAGTGATAGTGACACCGAAGAAGATCCTGATCAGAAAAAATTCAAGACTCAACTTGGAAGTGAGTTTTTTCGTTTGATACTATTCTACCAGTTTTGGTTGTACAGTACAGACCTTGCGCACATTAACAGGACAAGAATTCTCAAGAATTCTTAAGAATTTTCAAGAAATCGTCGCTCTCTGATTAGAATTCATGAGTCATATGAAACGCTGTACATTTTTTTGAACAAGAATTCTTAAGAAACTGAAAATATTCTTTAAGAATTCTTGTCGATTCTTAGGCAGGAGAACCATGTTAATGTGCGCAAGGCCTTTTGTAACTAAAAGATAAGAATTGTTTTCTCACTTGGAGACTCTTCAACTAAATTTTTCATTGTTTCATCCAAATTTTGCATTCCTTTAATTAGCATTAAAAGTATTTTGCGTATCTAGATTTAGTTGTTGTCCGATGTTTATACTGTGTTTGGTGAAAACGCCTTTGTCATTTTTCATAGTGGTTCTTTCTTTTCAAAGGAATTTAGAAATGCAGATTTGTTCAAGGGCACTTATGCAGTATTTTGTGCTTCTTAGTTGCAACAAGATGCATGTTTTCTGGACAGAGCAGAAACTTTATAATTACCNGGTTCTTTCTTTTCAAAGGAATTTAAGAATGCAGATTTGTTCAAGGGCACTTATGCAGTATTTTGTGCTTCTTAGTTGCAACAAGATGCATGTTTTCTGGACAGAGCAGAAACTTTATAATTACCTGATCATGCCATCTGATATAAGGAAATGTTAGAATATATAACCTTTTTGAGATAATAAATCGAGTGTTTAAGTCCTTAGTCCTAAGAAGGTATCAAATATTGCCTTATTGTGAGAAATGTTGGAGGGAGCCAGAGGGCTCAAAGTTGTGAGTTTTGCAAATGCGTCAACAGTTTCCACTCGTTTTTGTGCTGTTCATTTTGTTCTAGCAGTTACATTTTATTTTCTAATTCCAGGTGCTATTGTGGTAGAAAAACCAAACATAAAATGGAGTGATGTTGCAGGTCTTAATGCTGCTAAAGAGGCTTTGAAGGAAGCTGTTATTTTACCTATCAAATTCCCTCATCTCTTTACAGGTAAAGTTTTGCATTGGAAACTTGTTAAGCCATTTCATGTAGACTCATTTTCAAATGAAATAAGGATTTGCTACAATGCTTGCCAAAAGTCCTTGGAACACTTAGGCCATTTCTTGATAATGACACACTTTTCCGCAATTCTATCATTAGACATTAGTTAAGGCACCCCCTACCCGCCAAACAATGTTGATTTGCAAGGTTATTGTCCTAGCATTTCATCAGAGTCGCGAATCGTCATGTCATCCTTATTTTATCGTCACAGAACAACATTGTTCTAAGGGGGAGAGGAGGAAATCACATAACAAGGCAGAGTTAGCTAAGGTGTTCCAAGACTTTTGGCAGGCATTGTAGTCTTTTCAATACAAAATGATTTATGGTTCACTAAAACAGTGGATCTATCACGATTTCGTGTTTTAGAAAAACATGATAGCTTTTTCTTCTCTGAATTAGTAAATGAATAGACTCATTTTTAGATACAATAAATTTGCCAGTCTTTCCAATACGAAATGATCTATGGTTCACTAAAAACAGTGGATGGGTCATGAATTTGCATTTTGGTAAACAAGAATACTTTTTCTTCTCTGAATTTGTAAATAGATTGTTTTTCTTCGCTTCTTTAGGAAAAAGAATTCCATGGCGTGGTATCCTCTTGTTTGGGGTAGGTTTTATTCTGTAGTAAAATCTGCTGTAGTATCTCTCAAGTCACGAATGATGCATTCAGTGTGACATACTTTATTTTAGACGAAGACATCGCAAAGACTTATACTGACCTCAATCTTCCACTCAACAACGTTTATCTTGTTGCAGTAAAGATACTTAATAAACAAATAACAATGTATTTTTATGGAATTAGAGTCCAAATTATTTGCTTGTAATGTCGTTTTGTCTACTTGGGCAACTTAGAAAGAGAACGGGACTCCGACATTTGATGGCAACTTGGTTTGAGAACTTGAAAGTTCACCGATGGCGAAGAGAATTAAATTCTTGACATTCGTTCCATCCATTTATATCTTTGTGAATTATGGTAAAAGCGACCAAAAAACAAACAAAAAATTGCGTTTCAAATTGTTCTTGCTTCTGTTGTCTCGGCCATAATTTCTATTGTTCTACATTCCGTGCCTTTGCTGGCCTTTACTTGGTTTGAATTGTTAATAGCTGATATGATATTTTATTTTGTAGCCCCCTGGAACAGGAAAGTCATTCTTAGCAAAAGCAGTTGCAACAGAAGCAAATAATTCGACATTCTTCTCTGTTTCATCAGCTGATTTAGTCTCCAAATGGCTTGGAGAGAGCGAAAGGTGCGAAAATGTCTACATATTTCATATATTTATCTACCAGGAGGGTAGCCCTTCAGCACAGGTGCTGATTTTCAAGGGGCCCTCCCGTAAAATAAAACTAAAATTTATTTACAAAATAAAGGCAAAACACTTAATTAAAGCCTAAAGTCTACACACATTTTGTAACGATTAATCTGATGTTGTGTTTAATTGGTTGTATGCTCTCTGCATGAGCTAATGATACAGTAGTCCACATATGTTTCCATGTAGTTTAATGCATAAAAGTTGTCCTTGAACAGAATGGAGTACAATTCAATTTTATTCAATTTTATTCGTAGAATACAACAGAGTAATACAATTTAAGATAAACAATATGTATCCTACACGACCCAAGAGAAGCAAAGCTTATCTAGCCTAGGCCGTAAATTAAATTCTTAAAAGGATATGTGAAAAAAGAAAAAATTATGTCATGGTACAAAGCTAAAAAGTTCAATAGTAAGATATATTTGTGTTAGTAAGAGATCAATGTTTGGTTTGTAAGTCTTAATAATTAAAAAATTTTGTAGTTAATTTTGGTATGTGGAGATGATGTTTTTTAAGTTTCGTACTGAAATTTGTTTGTTTTGAAATTGACTTTAAGGAAGGAGGAAGGTTATTCCACATGCCAGCACCGATGTTTTGTACGGTGTAGTTACGCCACTTTTTATTAGATTTCACTATTCTATAATCTGATAAAGTACAGCATACATCGACATTCCTATGCACATGAAACGTTAGCATAGAGGTTTTTTGACGGGAACATTACGGTCACACAGTCACTACTGTGAGGAAGGTTTCTACAAACACAGGAATAACTTATGCCGCACACAAAACACACTCATTTTCTATTAAAAGACGAGGAAGGTTCCAGCAAAACATATCTTTGTCCGGAGGTCCGTTAAGCATTTTTCTGGACTTATGGGGTCAGTTTTGAAAAATTGTACAGTTAGAATTCGTGCAAAAATACTTACCTTATTATAAGAAATTAAGGCTAGCAATAGACAATAATGTTAAAGATGGCGGCTCCAAAGACGTTGTTGTATTTTGCTGCAAAGCATGCTGGTAAAAAGCTCCCTGACGACCACCTGACGACGTAAACATCTCAGTCTGCCGTTTCGACCAGCTAGCTTGAATTCGAATCGACCTTGAATTCGAATGCAACATGGTTCAAAAGGAAACCTTTCCAAAGCAGAAAAAGTAAAGTTTTGATTCGAATTGAAGTTTAAATTAAAGATTCGCGTTCGAATTACAAATTTTCCTATTTGTTTACATTAATTCCTTGTTTCGAACTTTACCACAGCTAGCTAGTCGAAACGGCAGACCAATATTTTTATGTCGTTAGGTGGTCGTCATGGAGCTTTTTACCAGCATGCCTTGCTCGACTGCCATCTTTAGCGTTATTGTACACAACAGTACATAACTATAGGTGACTTCGTTTTATCTTCATGTAGCATCAATCTCCTTCAATAAGATATTCGTAACTTTGTGCTCTTCCTTTTTGC
>REGM01000117.1:889813-916847 GCA_004194415.1 Aurelia aurita | reverse complement strand
TATTATTATTATTATTATTATTATTATTATTATTATTATTATTATTATTATTATTATTATTATTATTATTATTATTATTATATTGATAGCATGTTCATCTTCTCAATTTTTAGAAGCAAAACAAGAGCTTTAAAAACTACAACCAACCCAATGGTGAGTCCTCTATATTGTGGCGAATTTCACATCTTGTAACAAGAGCAGATTGTTCCCAGGAACAGAAAAGAACTAAAAAAACTGAATTCAACAACAGAACTAAAAAGTGAATGTGAATCGCACACACTTTTGTGCGCATTTTCCAACCCATACCGAGTGAGTAAAAAAACAGTCCCCGTTTGAAAACTACTGCTCCCTGGATATCAAGACGATAATATTGGGAAGTATATTATTTTATGGTGGACATTTTAAAATCCATTTTAAAATTCACCTGACTGAAATCGGTCACTGCGTTCTGAAATTATGAGGGATTTTCTCGACAAAGCCCCTTCAAGAAACCTTCAAAACAGGCCGAAAATCACGACCAAACTTTCCTAATATTTCTGCCTTACAGCAATGATTTTAACACGTTTTAGCACGTACTATCCTCTTGGGAGGATGAAATCGCCCGGAACAATGTTGTTGTGCTCCCAGGGATGAGACTTTCGTCCTCCCAAAGGGATAGAAATATACTAAAGCATGTAAAAGCCATTGCTGTAAGGCAGTAATATTAGGGAAATTTGGTCGTGATTTTCGGCATGTTTTGATTGTTTCTTAAAGAGGCTTTGTCGAGAAATTCCCTCATAACTTCAGAACGGAGTGGCCAATTTCAGTCAGGTAAATTTTAAAATGGATTTGAACATGTCCACCATTAAAAAATATATTTGCCAATATTATTGTCTTTATATCCAGGGAGCAGTGGCCTTTCAAACGGGGATTGTTTTTCTTATTTACCCGTAATTTCTCTGACCTATTCTGTGAAAAGCAAAATGCCTCTAAGATTTTTCTAGAATTTTTTCCTTGACCAATTTCAGACGAAATATTCCACAGATAAATTTATTAACGTAGAGCCCAATTCTTATAGTAAATTTTTTTCTAGAGTTCTTTAACTTTCATTAAACTGAATTTCACATTTTATCAAAATTCATTACGGACCGCTTTTTGAACCAAGATTTGCAAGAAAGAACTAAATAATAAACAAAAATTACACCTTTTAGTATTATTTGGGTTGGTGATACAGTTTCTGTTTAAAAACAACTTACAACTATCTAAAATTGAAAAAGTTTCTTACCTTCGAGTTGACCTCGGGTCGTTTCTAGTAAAGTTTCAGAGGCTACTACAGTTTCTTATAAGCGGTTTCTTATAAAAAAATAGTGTATATGTGACCTTAAAAAACCTTGATTTTGAAAACAAAATCTATGATGTTCGTAGCATTAAGCTAAGCAAGCTCTTGTGTTTTCCATAGATGTCAACTTTAAGTTATTACATTTGTGAAGATGGCTGTGTGAGAATCGCATGCCCCAAAAATGGAAATATTGTAACTGTGATGATGTCACCGCAGTGGAGGAGGATAAAAGATGCTGTCTTTGCCATTAAAGAAGGTACCTTTCTGTTGCTGTTGTTGTTGCTGGCTTGACAATAGGACTGGAGGATTGCTTGCACATGAACTTGATATTTGTCTACATGGTGTCCAAAAACATTTTTCGACGTTTGATTAAACATTGAAAAATAACGATAAAATGAACTGGCTTTATATTATGATACCCCTATTTCTAAGATCATAAATTAATTTTAGATACAAGAATCTTGCAAATCCGCTCAAAATTCACTGAGTTATGAGCTCTTAAAGATCAAGTTTGTCCGAAAGCTGAAACCAGAGACCCCAAAGCGACTTGTTATGCAAAAAAGCTCCAAAATCGAGGTAAAGGAAAGTTATCCAATGCCATACCTCTCGTTAATATGAAAGCAACCCAAATAGGATTTTGAAAGTAATGTAATTCTTGTAACCATTGTCAAAATTTCTTTTTCAACCTTTGCTCGACAGAATTCCTCAAAGAAAGCATCCATACGCTTGAATTCATGTTCGAGAGAGTTTGGTTATTGAAAATCCTTTCCAAACCCCATTTGGTTTGCTCTGAAATAAACGAGAAACAAAAAAAACGACAGCCCCATGCTACATGCACTACAAATGCTACGGAGAAGCCTCTGGTTTCAGCTTTCGCACAAACTTGAACTTTAAGAGCTTGTAGCTCCGTGAATATTCAGTAGATTTGCAAGATTCTGGTATCTAGAATTAATCTAAGATTTTAGGGAAGGATTTTCTTTCCATGGAGCCCATTCATTATATCTTTATTTTTTTTATATTTAATCAAACGTCGAACAATTTTTTGAGACACGCTGTAGGAAGTTGGCTGAGCCATCACTGATATGCAAAATTTTGTTGCTCATCTTTTGATTCTGTTGCTTTTACTTGCTTATTCGTTGCAGGCTGTTCGTTTACTTACGAAAGCTTTTTAGCGATATACTTTAAATAACTTTGCGCCTGTCCTTGATCGGTCATGATACCGGTGCAGTTTGAAAATGGGACAAAATTGTTACGGATAGGCCTCCCTTTCACTCGAAAATGGCACAAAAACGCATGTCACACCGGCAGAATTTGAAAAGGGCAGAATTTGAAAACGGCACTCTGAACAATTTGAATACAGCGTCGTGTGAACATTCGAGAACAGTGAAACGGAACACTTTTATACACTTTCAAAATGAGACTCGTTCGAACATTCGTTAGGCCTAGATAACTTTAGTTGTCGTCAAAATCGAGCCTGTTTGTCGTGGAGATTGCAAAGAGTTTGGTACCGTCAGATTTCCGCCGTTTTCAGATTGTGCCAGTATTGTTTGAACGCGAGCTAAAATTTGGTACCGTAAATTTTTAAATTTTGATGGTATCATGTGAACGTAGTCTTATATTTCCATTTGTTTTTTTTTTAGGTTACCTTTTCGCTTTGTTGAAAGATGGCATTATCCTGAAATGCTCCACGAGCACAAACCCTTGCAAAATTGAAGAGACATGGACTAAAGAGTACAGTGGTGGTATGTAGTTAGAGGCAACGTTAAGTTTTGTGATACTGCTTTCTATTGCTGAATGACTGTAAGACCTATTTATTATTGGCGAAAAGTATATATTGCCTGATACCACGATTTCGCTGCCTGACATGATACAATTTTATCAACGACATTCTGTAAAAAAGAAGATGGCGCATAATTCGAGAATTAGAAATGTTGTAAAACTTTGCAAGAATTCTCTGGAACAATTCTAAACCTGCCAGTTTTTAGTCTTCCTGAAAATAGCTGTGCCACAGAACTGCAGACAATGAACTTAATGCCATGTCCTTTTGGAGGTCGATGAACAGAATACCTGCTGTTAAAATTTATTTTTCTACGTTTTATTCGCAATTTTTAGCACTGTCAATTAGTATTTTCTTTCTTAACCAAATTCTAAACCCTGAGAAATCTCCCTTTCCCAACCTCGTCCCCAGGGCCTTTTTCATATTGGGACAGAAACGAAAAGCAATTGAATTGAACTTAATTTATGCGAAAAGCAATAGCCAATCACATTGCTTATGTGACCAGCCGATCCCAGGGCCTTTTCGTCTCCGTCCCAATATGACAAAAGGCCGTGGGGATGAGGTTGCCTTTCCCCCCTTTTTTTAGACATTTAGAAGATATAAATGAATGTAACTCCCCCTCTTCGATTTAAGTCGTTTCCTCTGATGTAGTCCTGAGCTTGGCGTTCTGGACCTCCCTCGAAGCAATTTCCCAAAATCTTCTTCTTTTTGTCTTTCAGCCCAAAGTAAATGCACAGTGCTTTGTCTGTATGAACACGTGTTACTGGTATGTGGAGATTTTGATAACTTCGAATGTACTTTTATTGCTGAGTATCAGATAGCATAAATTATCTGATGGACTTGCATTTGAATAGCTTCTATGTGTGATAGTATTCGATCCAAAGCATTCGATTCTTTGTAGAATCCCTTGGAAATGTCTATTTGTGACGGCCGCGGGGTAATCACAGTCTATTGCTCCCCGAGGTTTCGTTCTAGTAGTATCGTATAGTATTTTGTAAGTAGTGTAGTTAGTAATATGTACTGTAACTTTTCATTGGATTATATAAAAAAAAAACATTCTATTTTATAATAATTCAATTTTTTTTAAGCACTTGTTTGCATTTAATTTCTGATCATTACATGAAGTTGCATCAAAAGATGGAGTATCAAATTCAATATACAAAAATAATAAATTTTCAAATTTTATTCCAGGAAAACATGATTGGAGATCAGTTTCAAGATTTCACAACAGAGCAAAGATCTCGTAGGCCAAATAAATTAACAATGTCGTCTGAAGATTTAACACAACATGGAGATCGCACGTTACTTATTGGTGGTTGTGAAGATGGCAAAATTGTTGTTTACAACTGGCATGACAAGAAGAACCGTGGAAAAATTTCATTCTCTATTGAGGTAAGTTTCCTGATCTTCTCCTGAATAGACCATTCCGCAATTGAATGCGAAGGCGCTGTTCGCGTTGCACCTCGGTATCACTTATCGTTTTAGCCAAAGCCCTTGCATGGAAGCTAGTTTTTGGGAATTCTTGATTTGAGATTAAGATTGTGCATTGTAAATTATGAGTAAAGTCTCAAAATTAATGCCCCATTCACACTGACAAAGTTAAACCAGCTTTATCTAAACCAAATTAAATTTCAACCAATCAAATGAATTCGATTTGTTGGATTGACCAATCAAAACGCAACATTTGATAACCTGGTTTAGGTAAAGCTGGTTTAACTTGCAACTGTGAATGGGGTACAAGTTCTCAACCAGACAACGGAGTTATAATTTTTCAAATCGGTTTTATAGTTTTTGTTGTACGATTTTTTAACCAGTGGATACATTTTTTTGACTCACCCGGTACTTTAAGTTTTTCTCAGAGGAGAGAATTACTTTTTTAGAGTGTGCATGGTCAGTATTTACGACAGTTTATTGCCGCATTTTTAAAAGTTGATTGCGGCTCATAGTGTTATTCCACTTGGACCCCGATCTGCTCACGAGTTTTTGGTTTATTTCTTAGGCACACAGAACTGGAATAGTTGCAATGGCAAGCAATCCAGCTATGAATCAGATTGCATCCTCCTGCAAAGGTATTTTTTAACTGCAATAGACGATTACAGAAAAGATAGCGTCGGGGGGCATTTTACCAAGATGCATTGCGTTTAGTAATCGAATTTCTATAGAATCACTGTTGATTCCATTATAGAACGCAATGCATCTTGGTCAAATGCCCCCTGATGCCATCTTTTCCGTAATCGTCTATTGCTGTGCCAAAAAGCTGTTAACATATTTTGCAGTGCACACAAAACAAACCAGGCCTCATTAAAAATATTCCATGCCTGCGAGCAATTATTTGGGGAAAATGTGCCTGCATTCAAAGCACTCTGAGTACAGTAAAGGTGCCAACAGCTAACGCATAATAATATTTTGTGCCTGCGAGCGCCGCTCGTGCACGTTAATGAGGCCTGAAACAAACTGTTCCTGTTTTTAAAATCCTTTCAAATCCTTTTGACTGTAACAGAGCGAAGCAACTTTGAAGACTGGTCGAGTGGTTTACTTATTTTGCTGGATAAAATTATACCGGGTGCGCCAAAAAAACTATCCATTTTTGACTGGCCACGATGAATCGTACACTAGACCAATTTTGAGATTTATGACTTATTTTTTTAGCTAAAATCCAGAATTAGGTTGCAGAATTTTTTGTAAAGTGTTAGTCTTCTGCTTCTGGAGCGACAAGCGAGTTCCTTGAAATTTCCCGTTTTAAATCTTAAGAAACTCGCTTGTGGCTCCAGAAACAGATGACTAGAACATTTGCAAAAAATTATAGAATCTAATTCTAGATTTTAGCTAAAGATTAAGTCACAAATCTTCAAAATCGGTCCAGTGTACGACTTATCGTGGCCTGTCAAAGTGGATAGTTTTTTTTGGCGCACCCAGTATCACATTTTCATTTGTATCGCATTCTAACAGACTGTTTATCTCTTGTAGATAATTCAGTTCGAATATGGCGTGTATTTCCATTTGCTCAAGATGCTTTCGCTCCATTGATGTTTATAATGAACCCAGAGCCAGCAACGCATTTGGTTTACAGCAGACATCGGTTATGTATTGCATTACAAGATCCATATACCGCAACTTATAACATCACCATGTTTAAAACAACAGACGTCGAACCTAGTAAGATTCATTACAATTATTGTTTAATGCATTACATTCAGACGAAACTAACTTTGGAATAGCTTTAAGCAGCACAGGCATCGTATCTTTAAAAAGAATTGCACGAATGGCTAATGCATCTCCCGTTTGATTTAATGGCTTGAAAGGAACTTCAGGTACTTTGCCATGATTTGTAATTGGTAGTCTTTGATGTCTTGATTATTCTCAGAATTACATCATTTTTCTTTTTATTGAAAAAATTCATGATAAGTGTTGAAATAAATTAAGATCATCGTAACTCCTAGATTAAGGGAGGAAGAACGAACGTACAATCGTCAAGAAAACCATAGCCATAGTTTATCAAGGTCTATATTATGGTGTTAAGCAGAAGCCTATTGCTTTTGTGGTTTACGATTTTGCAATTTGATGACGTCACAACCTCAATACTGGTTGAAACAAAGAGGACGCTGTAATTATGAAAATAATCAAAATATCAAAAATCCCCAAAGTAGAATCTATTAAAGTACCGGAAGTTCCCTTCGAGCCATTAAATCGAAAGGAAGATTCAACAACCATTTGTCCAATCTTTGAAAGATTTCATTATTTAATATTATGCTTGCTTTATAATTGTTTGTTCTTGATTTGTAGTACGAATTGAGCATGGTACTGATGTAGATCACGTCGATTCTATCACTTCTTTATGCTGTTGTCAAAAAATGAATCTATTTGCATCCGCAAGTATCGATGGAAATATCAAAATTTGGAATGAACATAACAAGATTGTCAGGTAAAGCTGCTAACGTGCTTTATTTATGCTAGGGTGAATATGTGTCAGTTTTTTGTGAAAGTTGGAATAAGGTTATCGTATCGGTACTAAAACTAAATCTAACGAAATCAAATTTAATCCAATTGTTTCCTCGCCCTACTCTTGAAATTTATGTAACAATTGAAAACAATTGAATCCGGAACAGAGTCTTAGCCATCATCAATGGAAATAGCCAAAGAGTGAAACTACCAACTGTGAATCATGCAAGAAATAAGAAATGCGTACTCGAAGTGTTTAAATGCCAAAATGGACTTGCACCGAGACTATTTGAAGGATATTTCAAGAAAATCCAGCATCAAAAGGAAACTCGTGGAAATAATATCAATCTGTTGCTTCNCAGTTTTTTGTGAAAGTTGGAATAAGCTTATCGTATCGGTACTAAAACTAAATCTAATGAAATCAAATTCAATCCAATTGTTTCCTCGCCCTACTCTTGAAATTTATGTAACAATTGAAATTCGATGATTGTGATAATTGGATTTTGAAATAAGTCTGCGAAATTAGCTTTTAAACTAGAATTTGATATTTTAAAGGAATTTTAGCCGAAACCTCTTCTTGCAAAGTTAATTTACTATAATCGTTTTATAGATCAGTAAACAATCGAATTTTGCTGATGTCTCAAACGGCTGAGCTTTCTAGCCACCTCATCCCCAAAGACATACGAATATTCATGTGAATTATATAAGCATTAAGGCTCTTCTTTTCTCTCGTTTTCTATATTTTATATTTCTATATTTCTCTCTTAGAATAATCAAGCTTCATACGCCAGCAATCAGCATATGCTTTGGTACACAACGAGGAGACTTGCTAGTTGGCATTGGTGAACATGTTCATAAAATATCATACGAAAGATGTAAGTCATACTGCGTGAGTCAGAAAAATGTTGAGATGTTTGAAAGCCTGTAGCTCTCAAACCATTTAACAAATTCCTATAAACTGATAATACCTGTGTGGCTAACATATCAACTCAGATAAGAAAATTTAGTTTGTCGAAATCGGTCCTATCGTTAGCAAATTACATGCGATTTTATGAAATACTTCATCTCAAATCCTTTAAAACAGGCGTAAAACCCTTGATCAAATTTGCTAGCAATTTAGAATCTTTAAGCTTTAAAGTGATAATTTTGACATGAAATGTTAATTAACTATTCATTTATGCCGTGGTCATTATTATCACGTTTTTGTCTGAGATAAGATTATGTAATCTCAATAAATCCTTTTCCGCAAACACTTAATTTGTTTTAGCTTGACTTGACTAAAGATTAAAAACCCAGTTAACGTTCATTATAAAGATTAAAACCCAATCATCGGTCATCTTTTTTAGCTGACAATGTTTAATGATCATTCCTTTGATTTTTACCACACCGAGACCTTGTTTTAATGTTGGCAATATAATATTAATTTTTGATAGCACTAGGGCGGATTTTTGGTCGATTATAATTTGGATACAGGACCTAAGACAGATGGTAAAAGACACATGAATGGATGGAAAGGGGAAGAATGCAGCTGTAGATTGTTTAGGCAATTCATAGCACAGGTTGGGTTCTTGAGCTAGCTTGTACTGACTATTCAGATTCGCCTGTAAATATTATATATACCTTATCAATTATCTTGTAAATTTTAGTTATTTCTTGACTTTTATGTGGTATTTTGTCTTTTGTAAAGTAGGCGTTAATGAGCTGTAAAGCAGTTACTGTTTTTTGCCTACTTTGGTAAATGGATAATAATAATAATGCTGTTGAAAGGTTGAGTTTTCAATTTTCATCGGATGTAGGATTTGTTGTTCGTTGTTGGCACCGTTGCTGTACTCAGAGTGCTTTGATTTCAGGCACATTTTCCCCAACCACTTGTTCACAGGCCCAGAATACTTTTAATGAGGTCTGCTTGTCTTTCATCACAGATATGCCAGAACGATACATGAAGCACATGGTGGTAATGAATTTTGATGATCCACGTGGTATTGACACAATCGAAACAGAAAAAGATGTATTGGAAATGCTTGATGTTGATCAAAAACATCGACTAACGAAAGCACACAGTTCAGCATTCATTGTCGCAAAATTTGTGGATATTATTCCTCAAGACGAATTAGAAGAAAGGGAGAAGGAGAAGAGGGACAAGGAAATGGTGAGTACTCTCAAGTCTGGAATAAACGTCCCCCCCAGCTTATTAATTTTTGAAAAATATCCACCCAGGACATCCTTATTCCAGACCCCCCCTCCGTTTATTAATCTTCTTGAAATTTGAAACATGTAAAATCGACCTTTTCTGAACGTGATTCGAACTGTGTTTCTCATTTTAATAAATTGTCTGTAATTCTGAACTTGTCTGTGATTTTCTTTGCAGTCTTAAACACTCATATGTTCTAATTCCAGACCCCCTTTTTTTCAAGATTCAGGAAATTTTCTACCCACCCCGCTTATTCCAGACCTCCTTATTCTTAGGTTATGAGGAATTTTCCACCCACCCCGTTTATTCCAGAGAGTACTCTCCAGTGCCAAATAGACGTCCCCTAGTTTATTACATTTCGAAAAATTTCCCAGGATCCCCCGCTAATTAATCTCATTAAAAAGTACATAATCACTTATTAATTGCAAAATACATGCCTTATCCTTTCAAGCAGTAATCTTCTTTTGTACAAACAAAATAGAACCGTCGCTGCTACAAGAACTCAAGGTGATATCAAGAGATTCATGTATGCAACAACAACAACTTCCTGAATAGTGCATCCTGATTGGTTTAAAAAAAATATATTATAGCAATTTGATTGGTGCGTACGGATCCACTCTACGAGGGCCTAAAGTGTGCCTGCAATTTCATAATAATGTTATGAGTCCCTAGTGACCAAAGTGACATCAACAAATCAAAGAACGCAGGGAAACAAGGGACTCGAGGTCATAAGTCTATCTGTAGTTTTGAAAATAATCAAGATATCAAAATCGTACTCTCCTTCGCGAGGTTTCTTTTGACAAAAATAAGGGAAGAGGAGGAAAGGAAAGAAACCTTTCTTCCTTTCTTTTCCTCCCCAAAATTACGGACCACGGAATCACGGACCACGGAACTGNGTGCCCGCAATTTCATAATAATGTTATGAGTCCCTAGTGACCAAAGTGACAGCAACAAATCAAAGAACGCAGGGAAACAAGGGACTCGAGGTCATAAGTCTATCTGTAGTTTTGAAAATAATCAAGATATCAAAATCGCCAAAATAGAATTATAGCAAAAGTACCTGTCGAGCTATTGTATCAAAATTTTCAAATCAATCAAATTTAATTGTCCAATCTCTTTAAAACATTTGATGTCCATGCTCCTTTATTGTAACAGAGGAATTGGTTTTAGTTTCTATATATTCACATATGTCTTCTTCCGTAGGGGGTCAGCATACTAAAGAAACGGGATGACGATATCAACAAAATTCGTGATGGTGGGCTCCCTAAAAGGAAGAAACCTCCTCCAACCGAGGCTGTTCGCGAAGAGGCTTGGAACAAATATCTCGACATATTTTACAACAGATCAGCCGTGCCTCCCATTGGAATCGAGGCTGCAGATGACGACGAGGAAGACTATAAGCCAATTGAAGGACGAGACGATTATCATCGTGCAGAACGAGGCAATACAGATTTCTTCTCAATATCAACTGAGAAATCAGATATAAAAAGGCTGACGCAGAATATCGAACAGAAACAGACACAAAAGAAAACTGAAATGTGGGACAAAACGAAGAAGGAGAGATCAAAGTCATTGACGTCGGACATTGTAGCTCCAATGAAAGAATCAACAAGGCCACTGAGTGTTGGCTTGCGGCCTGAATTTCACACAAGCTCTCCATATTCACTTCTACGCCGAATTCTATCCGCGCCTCCGAAGATGAAATCTCCAAAACTTGGTTTAGATTGCTATATAGAACCGAAGCGCTCAGTCATACCGACTATTGAAGTTCCTCCTGCGAAAGATTTCCCATCTAATTTTGAAACATTGCGAAATTTGAACAGAAAGATTTCAGAAAAGGCAGATACTCCAGGAGCTTCATTCAATACCAACAGAAAGGAAAGCGGAATGCTGCCTATAGCGCCTGATGGCTATTTGCCTAACTCAGTGATTGTGGCGTTGTATAAAGAGCTTAAGAAAGAGGAAACGAAGAAGGAGGAAAAGGAATGGAAACTTGTGGGTCTTACGCAGGAGCAACTTGATGAGCTTGAGGCCTACAACAAGAGGGTAGGTTGGGCACGTTATTTTTTACTTAAGAAGTTGCGATGAATAGTGAAGCTTTTTGTTACATACTCAAGTCCAGAATAGATGGAGGCCCTGTCTGTTCCATGATTCCCCAGTTGTTTTAATTCTGAACGTCCTTGGATGTCACTTAACGGACAGATCGGGTGTTTATGAAATCAATGTTAGAAAACAAACATACAACTACTGAAGCAAAATTCTAATTTGTTCATATTTTGACGATCGTAACTGTTGGGAATTCAATAAACATTTAAATCAGGTTAAGCCGAATATCGCGTCATTTCCATGAATTCATGATAACAAGGTTAATCACTTTATTTACAGGTTTACAGGTTTACAGGCAAGAAAACAATACAGCTGCCTCGTTCGTGTAGAACATGACGTCAGAGCGCTCCGACCTTCGTCACTGCCCACTAGTTGTTTGAATACGTAATTTCGCAGAAAAAGACGAAAAATAGTGAAAAAGTACGATACACCATTCTTAACAGTGTAGTTTTTCATTTTATCATCAATCATCCCAACCAGAGATTTGTCCCTTGATGATATTCCTCCTCTTGTCTTTCAGAGACGCAAGAAGATTCCCGTTGGAGAACCACCAGAAGAGAAACTATCACCAGTAGAGTCCAAGCAGGAATTAGCCGAGTCTATTTCTTCCGAGATCGATATTGACACGCCACCCCCTACCCCTCCAAGATCGCCTTCACCAGAAGTTATCCCAGAGCCTGTCAAGACAACACCGAAAGCTGTCACCCCTTTAAAACCGGTTGAGAAACTTGTTTCAAGGATAGTTATAGACAGGTTAGTTTTGCTCTTGCGACTGCCGGGCGATAAAAAAATGCGACTTTTCAAACAATCACCAAAAACTGATTATACTATATTGATCCTTCTTGATCATTTTAATTAATGGCCAAATTGATCTTAGAGAAATTACATATTATGGAAATGGCTTATTACATTAACATTCAAATTTTTCACACAAAAAGTTTGGACGCAAAAGTTGTAAACAGTTTTTGCAAAAATGGGAGGCAATTTCTTCTTTTTTTACAGCTTATTGATCAAATCTTTCGTGTGAAATTGTTTATATTTGCAAAGAATTATCTAAATTTTAAACTAAGATCGGCTTTGAATGCTTCAATTCAAGTATCGCGAACAAGATATTTAGCCAAAAAGGACGCTTTCCACGGTAATTCGGATAAAGAAGCTTCAGACAAAATTTTGTCCGAAATTTTTAATGTCGGAAATTTTTGGGTTTTTAATGTACTCCGAAGTCAAGAGAGGCAAGAAATCCATAGTGTCACAGCTTATGAAGTAAGATTGAATTGTCTATTATATCGAAGGCCTTTGAGATAGATAGCGTCAAAAGCCGACAAGTTCTCTTTGCATATCAGCGTCTGATGATTTCTTGTTGGACTTGTCACCGTTTTAGCTCTATTGATTATGTTTGCAGATTGATAGTAGTTTATTGATATACTTTTGCAGGTTATAGCAGTTAATTGATTGTTAAGTCTACTCCATTACAGTATGGACGAAAAATCAAATCAGCTATTTCAAGACACCAGAAATTTAGACAATAAAACTTACGTTTAGAATTTTCCATTATTTCATTTCGGCTCACGTGAAATTATTTTTCAAACACCTATTCTTATTTCAAAATGATATCTTAATCTATTTTTCAAGGACGCCAACGCCAGCAGGAGCACCTACTCCTCCACCGCGTCCAGTCACTCCACTCCCTGGCTTCATTACTCAATTCAGAGGACAAAAGTGGTTTGAGAAATGCTTTCCTAATGCCACGCCGGAGGTACGCATGTTTGCATCATAACATTATAAATGTAGAGCTAATATGAAAAATTTACTTTTTATTTTTATCATATCGTCTGGTCGAAGGACCCACAAGGAGTCCATTACCGAAGCCGACCAAACCACCCCTATTGGCAACTCATCCCACGGACTTAAAGCTTTTCGCCGAGGAGAGAAGCATACAGAACTCTTCAGGACGAGCGGTGGCCAGCTAAGGGCTTGAACTCGCAACCTTTCTCACAGAAGGCGAGAGTGCTAACGACTAGGCCAACCTACCACCTGAACTTTTACTATCTTCTAAATGCAGTTTCTTGCTTCTTTATAAGACGATTGAAGTCTCAGTTTTAGGCTACGTTCACACTGCTTCACATTGCTCCGTTTTCAAATGAATACGCTATGATTACGATAGACGTTCACACTGCTCCAGCAAAGGATGTTGTTAATCCCCATAGAAAGGTTAATTAAAAACAAAGCCTTTTGTTAGCAGTTATAAAAAGGCACCAATCACGAGTTTGTAGGTCATTGTAATCAACTGCCTGTACAAAGGAATGCGAAGCGTTTTCAAATGTCTTCGTTTTTGGCGTTCACACTGAAAACGGATTGTTTTGAAAATGCATCGTTTTCAAATTTATCCGTTTTCATTAGCGTTTTCGAAGCTCCGTTTTTACAGCGGAGCAGTGTGAACGCAAGGCAAAAACGGATAAGTGTTTGCTCCGTTTTCATATTGCTCCGTTTTCATATGAAAACGGAGCAGTGTGAACGGGGCCTTAGGCCCTTTGCTTTGTATACGTAAATGACGTGATTAATAGGCTATACTGGGTTGTATAAATCAATAATAAAGAATTTCTTTCGGCAAATTCCAATTGATACAGACGGCATGACGTTGAATAATGTGTTGAATGACGTTGAACATTTTGGAAGTTGAATAATGTGTATGATATTTTCACAATTGTCGGGTAAGCCATCTCCAGTATTCTATTCAGCTATGTCGTTAAAGGGCTGGGCCTAGATACTGTAAACAAACCTGTAATCTCTATTTATCCAGACCTCATGACGTCACAGCAGCGTTGAAAACACGACGCCATCTTGTTATGGGGTAAATCTTAAGAAAATTTCAATAGGTTTCTATAGGAAATTTACAAACAGTTGCTTGAAATTGCTCCTCTATTCTACCTCGCGATAGTGAGTAGGGAAAGGGTAGGTAGCAATTGTCAGTCAGACCTAAACCAATGAAATAAACACACGAACATGCTGTTTTTAAAAGCAAAACAAAAATTTAGGCCAAGAAAGCTGTGAGAAACTTGCCTTTGCGACGATAATGTCGTAATCAGCACCACAAACTTCGTCCGCTGAAAGTTGTTCGTCGATTCTTTAAAGTCAACCTTCCTTTCAGACATTCGCCTATATATCTGCTAAAGTTTTAGAATAATTTAAGCAGTTTCCAAGTTTTTTGAATTAATTTATTGCGATAAATAAACGAGACACTCCCAAAATCCCAGTGCGATGCTATATTTTGTAATGGCTTCAATTACCCCAAGTCTTATTTTCGAGCGCGAATTGATCAAGTCACGTGACATGTCGTCTGTATGAATATTGGTCCATTTTCACGTCTGGGTCCACTGTGCCGCTCTTTTCAACTTAGTCTGCCTTCGTTCTTGACTTTATATGCCTTGCTTGATTTGCCTGTGTTTGTATCGCAGTGTACCAAATCTAATGTTTTTCGTTGTACTGTTATCTTTTTTTCTGTGTTCTTCAGATGTTCCCAAAACCATGGACAATAGATGGATTCTTGCAGCTTTTACTTTCTTGTCTACAGAAAGATCAGGACTATGAGATCAAAACTCAGATTTGTGCGGTAAGAACTGATTCAAATTTAATATGAAGTTATTGCAGAACAGTTTCCAAAAGCACTTAGAGTGGGACTTGATATCCTTGAATCAATCATTTCAAGATAAGAGCGCCAAAGAGTAAATTTTTTAATGTTTGAGATTTTTTTTTTTAGTTCAGAATCTTGTTCTGCGTACAAAGTTTAGTATTTGTTTCATTCTCCCAAGAGGATAACACGTGTCAAAGTGGTTTCAAGTCATCGGTGCAAGGCAGGAATATCGGGGAAATTTAATCGTTTTTGAAGGGACATTCTTTAGAAAATCCCTTATAAAGTCGTAACGGAGTGTCTGATTTCAGCCAGAATAAATTCTACAATTAATTGAACATGTCGGCTATTTAATAAGATATTAACATACATATTGCTTTGATATTTAGAGAACAGTAGTCTTTCGAATGGCATGTGCTTTTTCTGACTCACCCGGTGTAGTAGAATTATCTAAATTTGCGAATAATCTGCGAAGTTGCCATGTTCAAATTTGTGTCTCTTTCAGGCCATCATGATTCTTAAAAAACAAGCACCCTTCCTGCCAGAAATTTGTTCCAAGATTCAGAATGTCCTGCTTGTTCAGTTGAATCTCCCGATTGATGATAAAACAACAGATATTGAAGGAAAGAATCATTTTGTAAAACTCTGCTTGACGCTGCTCGCATCATTGGGAATACTTGATGCCCAGTTCATTATTGAACTGATGGCGCAGTATATAACTGCTGAAACTGGTCAGATAAGGTAAGGACGAAGACAAATTCATTTATCTTGACTTCGCTACCTCTTTACTAGACTCATTATATTCGTGTAGTTTCCCTCCCCTGAGCTAATATGCCACTACAACTATGGCAACAACAACAACATCAATTCAATTCAATGAGCGAAAGTGAAGGGACTTAAATCGTGAGTCTACCTCTTTGCACCACCTTTTCCAAAGTTCAAATTGGTATTACTTAATTTAAAATTTTGTATGCTCTGTTTTGTTTGAAAAGTGAAAAACAGCCTTCTTTATTGTAGGATTTTTAATCAATTGTGTCGCAAACATGATAAAAGTGAAGAAAATTGTTTCCTGACGTTATTGCAGTACTTTCAGATTTTCAGTGCAAAAACTTGCATTAAAGTCTTCAGAACGAGGAATGAATCTAAAGTCCGTATCACATTAGCTGTTAGGTGAGGTTCGCGATAACGCAAAATTCCTTATGCAAACTCTTTGATTGTTTTGATTGGCGGATATTTTCGCTTGACATCTAGCGTGAGACAGACTTTGATGTACACTGTAACATAATTCTATCTTAGGCTTCACTGCATTCCTCTTTTCTGTGACCTTGGCCTGCAAGACCCTCACAGTTACTTCAAAAAGGAGCTAAATACTTTCACGACTTATGTAAGTGATTATTTGATTTTCATAATATTGAGATATGCCGTTTTAGGGGGCCCATATATTTCAGAAAATTTTCAAATCTAAAATAGATTTGTCTGTAGGTGTGTCCGTTGTAAAGCATAACTTTGTCGAAAATCTCAGAAACAGAATATATACGACGGTCATGTTCCAATCTAGATTTTCTGTACTACCCAGTATTTGGTCAGAACTAAAGCTAACAATCCAGCTTTATGAGCATATGTCTGTAGATATCGTATTGTTGATACTGCTCTAAGCAGCAAATTCACACATGACATCTTCGTTTCAAGATCAGTGATCACTGATCACTGTTCAAGATCACCTTTGACGATGTTGAAGTTTACACGGCGCTAGAATTTCATACTAAATCTGAGCCTTATTTGCATTAGCCTGCGTCACAGACCATAACCAGAGGAAGCTATGGTCTGTGTGATGGACTCACTTTTGTTGTCCCAACAACTTCAGTATAAACAGATTAAACAAACAAAGAGCTATACAAGCCAATATCATTATTTGAATAACCATGGAATAACAGATTTCACAAGATCTCTGTGAAACTGGGACAACAAAAGTGAGTCAATCACACAGACCATAACTACCCCTCGTTATGGTCTGTGACGCAGGCTATATTTGCATAGGATTTGAAGAACTGCAAATCACACGAGAGTTGCTTTTTTCCTCTTTCAAAAGCCATATTGGTGTCACACAGCAATTTAGAGTCAATGCAGAGTAAGAAACAAAACAGATAGGGAACTTCCTTTTTCTCATTAAAGGGTTTGAGCAAAGTTAAAAGCTTGCATTTGCATTGCAAGGAGCAAAAAATCTAAAAAACTATCTCATCAAAATTGGCCATGCGCCATGAACATTGCATAGCCAAAGAAACAATGCCGTGTCTGCGTGTTCTATTTATAGACAAGCCTATTTACCGTTAAATACCCCCCTTTAAACACATCAATTTCTTGTTTTTCCCGAGCGTTTTGCTAGCTTTTCAAAAACCCCTGCATCTTATTGAAATCTACAAGAGTTTATAATTTCGATTTTTCGTAGGGTATGTTTGACGCGTTCCAGAAGAAACAAGGAGTCAAAAAACAGTGCAAGGAATGGTTAGAAAAATGGACGAATTTATTCAAAGAACACATTGCTTCGTTAACTGGCAAGATTTTTCGAGCAAATAAGGGCAACGTGGTCAGGTATGATTTCATTTTACAGGGTGGATCATGGGTATTGTGGACACGATTGGTGTCGATCATGTCCACAATACCCGACCTAACTGTGCCTAAAGGAATAAATGTATTTCATTACCTTGCTTGTCTTCATTTCATTGGTATCTTTCTTCTCCTGGTTGGTTCCTTGCTTCGATCGTTTGCTTTGGGCCTAAATTTCAAATTGTTAGCGCGCTCCTGGCCTGAGAACTAGTTCCCAGGCGACGCAGCCTTCGAACGACTTTTCTATTTTCAGGATGAGTCGTTCGAAGGCTGCGTTTTTAATTGTTTTCAAAACTCATCATGAATTTTTCAAATAAAAAGAAAAGCGCTGTAATTCCGAAAATAATAAAGATATCAAAAAGTTCCAATGATCAATAATAGCAAAGTACCTGAAGTTCCTTTTAAGCCATAAAATCAACAGAAAGATTCAATAACCATCTGTGCAATCTTTTTTAAATATTTGATGCCTATGCTAGTTTCCATGGAAGGTGCATCCTTACCAAAACTTTTTTGAAGTTAATTGTAGAAACCGTATTTTTGAGAGTTATTTTGATTCATCTATCAATTATTTTATTTCTTTTTTCATTAGAGGATTAAAAAGTGCAAAAGCAGATGTCAAAGGAATACTAAATAAAGAGAGGAAGGACTCTACTGGGAGAAAAGGTAAGTTTTTAAAAGCTTGGGGATTCTAGCAACCTTATTATTTTAAATCTTTTAGATATCAATTTAATGCCATTTGAAAGATAATTTACTTTGCACAATCGCACATGAGAAACTTTCCAAGATCGGTAGACTGATTACAGAGTCGTAGTTATCGCTATTGATGTACTGATGGACACTCAAATTACGATTCATAATAAAACGCATGATTTTGAGAATTACTGCTGAGAATTAGAATGAGCGGTCTCGGTTCGGTGCAAGTCTCGTTTTGATGAGCGATTACTAGGACTTAGACTTATCGTAATATGTCTACAAGATCGGTACAATGATCAAATTTTGGTGATTTTATGAAAGTTTGCAGTTTCTTCTCCCTCGGTATATATTCAATGACTTTCCTTTCAGTTGCGTTTATGCCGGATGACTTCATCAATGATGCTGCAAACAATGTCAAGCCTATAGATGTGATAAATTATTTCTGCGAAATGAAATATGAAGCTGAATTAGAAAGAGCAAGAAATACAACTGTCGCGCCACGACAAGAAACAGCGAAATCTGATAGACTCAGAAATACTGTCGTTATCTTGCCAAAGATTGATGGGTGAGGATTATTACTATTTTCTAACGAGGTGATGTCTTGTGTTGGGTTGTGTTGGGTTGTGTTGTGCTGTCTTGTCTTGTCTTGTCTTGTCTTGTCTTGTCTTGTCTTGTCTTGTCTTGTCTTGTCTTGTCTTGTCTTGTCTTGTCTTGTCTTGTCTTGTCTTGTCTTGTCTTGTCTTGTCTTGTCTTGTCTTGTCTTGTCTAAAAAACACACAATTTACAAGTTCAATTTTTAAAGGAGTTAGCAATAACGTACCTTCTCATATCGAGGTGTGACTGTATGGAATAAACTAGGTACGGAAATAAAAAATGCTCCTTCACTGGCTACTTTCAAGAATTTGCTAAAACATTCTTTGAAAAACCAACGGGTGTGAAAGTTCTATTTGAACATGAAACATTTCCTTTTCCTAACCATAATAGATTATATATTAAATTTTGTTGTTCTTTGTTACTGCAGAAGAGCTTCCGAGCAATATTCCCTCTTTGACATGGCTTAAAGGGAATCTAAGCATATATAAGCATTCGATAGAAATAGCCCTGCAAAGACAGTAGGCCGTGACACGTGCCGAACCATATTGGGAAATTTATGTACGTCAACAGGAAATATTGACATCTGATAGGCTAGGATTTGACCGCAAGTGGCTTGAGCCACTTTTTATGCTTAGATTCCCTGTAACGAACAAGAATTCTTATAAACATACATGTAAGATATGTAAAATGGTCCATTCTTTTATCTATAACTCTAGAGATTGAGTATCAAAATATTCAGTGATATAATGACAATAAGACAGATTTCTCTAAGAAAAAGTAAAAAAATTTTGAATTTCTGCTTGCAATTTTATTCCATAATAATGCTGTACTATTATAATCGATTGCTACTTTTAAAAACGACAGGAAACAAAATTTATAAATCAATAACTCTTAAAATTGACTCGATAGAAACGTTTCATTTTACGTTTTAGACTACGTTCACACGATGCCGGCACAATTTGAA
Organism: Aurelia aurita; assembly: GCA_004194415.1. NCBI lineage: Eukaryota > Metazoa > Cnidaria > Scyphozoa > Semaeostomeae > Ulmaridae > Aurelia > Aurelia aurita. The sequence goes on along the minus strand of REGM01000117.1, from coordinate 897,033 downwards.
AACGGCAAAAAATGTGACGNTACTTTTAAAAACGACAGGAAACAAAATTTATAAATCAATAACTCTTAAAATTGACTCGATAGAAACGTTTCATTTTACGTTTTAGACTACGTTCACACGATGCCGGCACAATTTGAAAACGGCAAAAAATGTGACGGTACCAAAATTTTAGCTAGTGTTCACGCGATGCCGGCGCAACTTGAAAACGGCAAAAAATGTGACGGTACCAAAATTTTAGCTAGTGTTCACACGATACCGGTACAATTTGAAAACGATAGAAAATTCGACGGCATCGATCGCTTTGCAATCTCTGCGACAAAAAGGCTTGATTTTGACGGCAAAGAGGCCTAAAGAATCAGTCAGCCTCGTTTTGAAAGCGTTGAAAAATGTTCCGTTTCATCGTTTCGAGTGTCACACGGCACCGTTTTCAAATTTTGCCGGTAAAAGTTCCGTTTTCAAATTCTGCCGTTTTCAAATTGTGCCAGCAAAAAATATACCGTTTTCGTGTGAACAATTTTATGCCGTTTTCAAAATGTGCCTAACCGTGTGCCTAACCGTGTGCCTAACCGTAACATCTTTATGTCGTTTTCAAAATTTGCCGGCATCGTGTGAACGTACTCTTATTTCCTATCGATTATTTCAACACTAACCAGACAATCTTTAATCAGCAACTTTGTGTTTTTCAACAGATATCGTAGTCTTGCACGCCTTGGAGAAACGCATAAAAGTTGTTGCCATCCGGAAAGAGAAACTGCATTGGCTTATGGTATGATCTTTGTAATTCATTTCTTACTTCTATTTTTCATTTTATTTTATACTTAACTTGTAGCCTTACTATTTATATGTTGTGTTTTGCGCCCGGCAATTTCATGTTTACTGAAATAGCCATTACACTGTTGTTAACCTTTAGTTAGATTTGCGAGTGCCGCGAATTCAGCCATTGCACTGTTTTTATCTTTTAGATTTGCGATTGCCGCGAATTGAGCAGTCAACTCAAGACAATTATAGCCGGGGTTTATTGTTACATGTAAACAAACTAACGCTCAATCCTTTCCCTAGTTTATTAGATGAACTTCTTTACGAACCGTTTGCTAATAGTTCATTAGTGACTTTAAGATCAGCACCAAAATACTTTATACCATCAAATTCATATGTAGACGATTTCCAAATGTAATATACATTAAATTCCAAAAGTTTTGGACGGTAAAAATTTCGGACAAAATTCTTTCCGAGCCTTAATTACCTGTAAAAGTGTCCGGAAATTGTTTTGGATGCATCTTTTTCTAATGGTACTTCTAATTTGAAGGATTTTGTACCAATATTTTTGTATCTTTATTTTTTTACATCATTTATTAAAACTAGATTAATTATATGCGCATGTCACCCATTTCAAGCGAAAAATTTAAGCAATAAGTTGCAAACGAGGGAGTTGATTACGATTTTTCAAAATGTGTCTGAAAGTTTTTGTTGAAGTTTTTATCCGAAATATTTTCGTCCGAAACGTTTGGAAGTAATCAAGCTCACACTTTTGTAATATGTCCAGTGAGCAGTCAAGATTGTGAATAATGACATATGATTTTTAAACCTAACCTAGTCTGTGAATAGTGTAAATAGTAATGCTTTTAAGTAATGTTTAATCGTTTGATAGAATTTTCTAACAGCTTTGCTGCAAATTTATGAAGCAGCATTCAGGGTGATTTTTACCTTATGGTAACTATGTTCTCCGCCCATCTGCCTTTTTCGTGTTCGATGTCCTACCCTTGAGGCTTCACTAACAATACATCTCGAAGGGGATACGTGGATACATGACTCGCCATCGGATAATTTCAGCCAAATTACCGATGTGTAAAGAAACTTTGCCGAAGGTTTTGGAGCCTCAAACCCACCCATATGAGTGACCCACACCCCCTAAATGTTGCTTCTCGCCCACACTGGTTAAAGCCCGGTCAGTTAATTTGTCTACAATGATGGTAGGTATGAATACTCATCTGGTACTTATGAATTTGATAGTAATGCGAATCCTTTTAAAACGGTGGCTTTTACAAGTTAACTGATTGGATTATTAAAGGGGCTGTGCTGCGGGACAATGCGCGTGGCGAAAATTTATTAGACGTGAAAGTTTTTTGGGTGAAAGACCAGACAGTCAATGGAAGATTTGTATTAGAAAATTCTACTTCGAAGTACCCGCTAACTTAACTCGAGTTAACGTTCAAATCTAAAATAAATAACATAAACACTAAAATCTTTGAATCTAATCCTAAAATGTTCTGTGCGTTCTTTACTCGGAGAAAAGGGACTGTCCAAGCAAAACTTCCAAAACCCATGACTTTCTTCCCCTAATGCAGACAAGTAGCAGCAGATACATTGCAAATGAAGATATTTTCTATAGGTTTGAACTCCGTAGAATTAGCCAGTGCAATCAGATTTTTTATACCATCAACAATTTTAGAGATACACCTGGATTTCGAGTTACAAATTTTAGATGTGTTTAGCCTAAACACACGAAAGACCACTGCAGGCTGAAGAAATTCTATGCGGTGCGCCAATTAGAGAGGAATTTCTCTTTGAATTTGTGATATTGGCTAGCTGATCTTTATTTTTTGTTTACTAAAATTTTGTACGGCCCCTTTAAAGTCATTGGGATGAGGTGCCAGTAGGGGTGGTCTGCTCGGCTTCGGCAATCAGATGATATTCTAAATACATTTAATCAGGGATTTTGTTTTTAAAATGCCCAAACTCTTCAAAGTTAATGTAAAGGATAATTTCTAAATTTAGTTCGTTTATTTTGCAGATTCAATGTTTCGCTTGAATCATCCAGTTTATGATGACGAACAATACTGAAAGATAAAGAGTTTAAACTAAATGTATATAATATAAAAATAACTGTGTAATTAACACAGTAAACGTACGAAATTATTTAACTACCACTTAAATTTCATCTACCACATAAATTTTATCTACAATTTAAATATGATCTGCAATGTAATTAAATTTGACTTACTATGTAAATTTTATCTACCATGTAAGTTTTATCAACAATTTAAAGTTGATCAACCTTGTAAATTGATTGGCACTTATTTACCAAGTAGGTTTTATCTACCAAGTAAGGTTGATCTACCTCATAAATTTGATCTACGACTTGAATATGAGCTACCACGTAGACTTGATCCACCTTGTAAAGTTGAACTACAATTTAAAGTTGATCTCTACCTCGTAAATTTGAATTACATCGTAAATTTAATCTACAACTCAAATTTGATCTACCTCGTAAATTTAATCTACAACGTAAACTTAAAATTAGTTGACGGAGATAAATAGCTAACTCAAGAGCTGCATATGAGGAACAATAGCGTGTGTAGGCATTTTCTTTGTCCAATTTATAGATTACCTCCACTTAGCTCCGTTCATCCACTATAATATACGTCGTAAGTTTGATCTGCCTCGTCAATTTAATCTACAACTCAAATTGGATCTAAAATTCAAAGTTTATGTCTACCACGTAAATTTGAGCTATTCATCGTAAATTTTACCTACCTCGTAAATTTGATCTAAAACTCAAAGTCGATCTACAACTTAAATTGATCTACGTCATAATTTTGATCCAAAATCTGATCTACATTGTAAACTTGATTTACAATTTGAATTTGATCTGTAACTACGACTTCATTTGCAATTTTATATGCAACTATTTNCTCGTAAATTTAATCTACAACTCAAATTGGATCTACAATTCAAAGTTTATGTCTACCACGTAAATTTGAGCTATTCATCGTAAGTTTTACCTACCTCGTCAATTTAATCTACAACTCAAATTGGATCTATAATTCAAAGTTTATGTCTACCACGTAAATTTGATCTATTCATCGTAAATTTTACCTACCTCGTAAATTTGATCTAAAACTCAAAGTCGATCTACAACTTAAATTGATCTCCGTCATAATTTTGATCCAAAATCTGATCTACATTGTAAACTTGATTTACAATTTGAATTTGATCTGTAACAACGATTTCATTTGCAATTTTATATGCAACTATTTAATTCTATCTGCTGCGGTTCATCTGCAACTTTATCGCAATTCACATTTAACTATTGATCTACCACATAAATTTGATCTCCCCATAAATTTGATCTACCAGGTAAATTTGATCTGCAACTAAATTTTGATTCTCTTTGTAAATTTAATCTACAATTAAAGTTTGTTTGCAATTATACTTGACTATCAATTGATAAAATAAGAGCTACCATTTAAATTTCATTTTCCTTTTAAATTTGACCTGCAACTTAAGTCGCGTAAATTTCATCTACCCTGTATATCTGATCTGCAAATTTAATACTAAACGAAATAATTTGATTTTTTAAATCACAGAGTAAGGAACATCCATGTTTAACTGTATTGTGTTGTTTACTAGCTGTAGAAACTTCATCTTTCAATTTTTTTGGACTGGCAGTTACTAAGTGAAATTGGCCCGCTCCTAAAGAAGTGCCTCTGCGGAGGAGAGTGTTGGCTTGATAGAGCGGTCATTTAAACGGGGGTTTGCAACCAGCATACCTTGCACGTACCGTCTCTTTGTTGTCGGCCATTTTAGTGGACCATTAAAATGGTGTCAACAAGGAAACCACAAAAGGATGTGTTCACAAAGCATGCCGGTTGCAAAGGCTCCTTTAATATTGTGATTGTATATAACCACCTTGAAGGGTTACTAGGTGTCAGATACAACGTTTATCTGTTGCACAGGGTGAAATCCATACAACTGTACTGGTATCATTGTACGAATATGCAGCGCAGATAGAATTTCTTATTCTAAATATGAAAGGAATTTACCCAAAGCCAGGTAAATTAGCCAAACAATTCCATAGCCATTATATGTTTACCTGCCAGTTTACTGTTAGTTGCGTGGGGATAATCATCATCATCATCATGATCATAATTTTTGATAAGGCAGGCCGGGTTGAGGCAGCCGTGAGGCTAGTGTGGACCTGCCATTTAATCACAACTAGGTTAAAATCTAAAATCTACAAGTTATTACATGCGTACCCATATTTAAAGAAATGTCTCCATGCTGCTAAAATGTTCATTTGACTATTCCTTGTGATAATATCAATCGAAAGTATATAAAATCTGCATTTTTCGATTCGTCATTTCTCAAAATTTGCCCACCGTTAGCTTAAACTTTGCCGCTAAAACTAGATTTTACTCAATCAAATCACTGAGAGTTTGGCTTCCAAATTTATTTTGAATTGCTTACTGGTTGTTGAGAGGATCCTTCCTATAAATTTTCAAATCATACTGCTTGAAATTATCAACTGAATAGGGACTGAATACCAATGAAACAGGACGCACCTTGCAACTTTGAAGCTAGGGCTATGAATTCAATTTTCATGTGAATTAACGTTGATTCAGGGCCTTTACTGTGATGCGTGGAAACCACAAGTTTTTGGAGGGGCTGAAAGGGGCTAGAAGGTAGAAGCCCCCCAAATTTGGCCTTGTTTGCAATCCAATTGGCCGTCAATGAGGAGAGTACCTTTTTTATTTCTTAAGGCTGGCTACAAGCGACAATTCAGCATTAAAGATCATCCCTTTTATATAAAATACCAAAATACCCTGGTATAGAAGGCTACAGTTAAATAATAATATATGTATCAGTTGTATGTACGTGCGGCTGTACTTATTCAAATGTACACGAAGATATTGGTCATAGATAAAATATAAGCCTTGAATATTACGATTAAACGTTTCGTGCACAGCCCTTCATCAGTAATCTACTATCAGGAAAGGTTGTTTACTGATGAAGAGTAATGCCCGAAACGTCTAATCGTAATATTCAAGGCTATATATTTTATCTACAGGGTGTCCCAAAAAAATTGTGCCCCATTTGCCTGCAGATTGTGACAAAACGGAAAAAGATCCTCTCCAAACCTGTGAATGATCTTGCTCTTTAGATGTTAAATTAAAGTTTGCTACCATCCCCGTAAAAATCCGTTGAACAACGATGGAGCTATGATCTTCAGAAGACCAAATTTGTCTGATGACCGAAACCAGTGGTCGGCCATTTTGTCTTACTATTTTGCAGCGATAAACAGCTTCATTGATGAACCCAAACAGAATTTTCCAATGCAATAACTCTCGCAAAAATCCAAATAATCATCAAGGAGTTCATTGACATTTTTGGGAGAGCTATGAAATTGGGGGCTCTTTCAGTTCATCTATGAAGCTGTTTATCGCTGCAAAATAGTAAGACAAAATGGCCGACCGCTGGTTTTAGTCTTCAGACAAATTTGGTCTTCTGAAGATCATATAGCTCCATCATTGTTCAAAGGATTTTTACGGGGATGGTAGCAAACTTTAATCTAACATCTGAAGAGCAAGATCATCCAACAATTTAGCAAGAATCTTTTTCCATTTCGTCACAATCTTCAGGTAAACGGGTAACAATTTTTTTGGGACACTCTGTATTATCAATATTTTTGTATACAGATATACAGATAAATAACAATGTTGGGTGTTTGACTGTTAATTACTTTTATCAACTGTCGTTGACATTTTGACTAACAGAGGGACAGAATGCTTTAAACGGCAAGGAGTATGCGAAGCGCTTCCCCTTGCATTGGTTACGGCGTAAGCGAGGTCGAGTGACTATTGCAGACACTATTCTAGTGGCTGTCTCAACATTTCACACCTTTGAACCTATTTCCGTGACGTACTTTTAGCCCGGGGGAGGGGGCCACTCCTATACTTTTCTATAGTATCATGCTCGTACAAAGGTGTAACATATGCACCCTAAGCGCCGACTTGTTTGCATACCCTAATTGCGGAAAATTTTCTTGAGAACATTCCCTTTCCCTTGTCGCATTTAATTGTGTCAACTGTATGCATCGTAATCGCTGACAACGAATCGAAAGTTTTCGTTTCTGTGGAGGAGAGCAACCTCACCTGAAGTGGAGGAGACTGCTCCCGAATGCTCCCGAATTATTATTATTATTATTATTATTATTATCAAATTATTTACAGTTGGTACAATATATAGTAATAAAACTAATTCAAACCAACTATTTACATACAAAGAAAAAATTACAAAAAGTTCATTTTTGATCCTCATTATCAACTATTGTTTTTTTTTTTAACTGCAGATCTTGCATGTGCAATTTTGCCCATTCCATTCTTTGGTCATCCTTTAAAATATTGCTGCTGAGTTTGCATTTTTTATAGTATCAGGTAAAG
>REGM01000117.1:861861-884691 GCA_004194415.1 Aurelia aurita | reverse complement strand
GGAAAAACCCCCCCCCCCCCCGTGGTCAAAAGTTTCGTATGAAGAAATTTTAAAAAATTTCCAAAACGAGGCCGTTAGTTGAAAAGGTGTATTGTAACATGAAAAAAGCCACCTTTAATTTTTAAGCTTATGGCTTTAGTTTAACTACCTTTCGTTGAGCAAATGCAAGGGCAAGCAAGTTACACTGTGAACAATGGTCCTACCTCTGTCCGAAAACCGGTAGTTCGATGAAAATTTTAACTCACCTTTGTCCCAAAAACCGGTCTTTTTTATGACAATTTTCCGCTGTTATTTTTTTTTCAATTTGGCAGACAATTTTGAGATAAATCATCACTGCGATATTTGTCCCCAAAACCTATAGTTTTAGTCAAAAAGCTTCATCCGACATCGGAAAGCAGGTTGTAGTTACATCTGTTAAAACAGAAGTGTCACAAAACTGGTAGTCTTGGTTGGGATACTGGTCTTTTTTGCGTAAATTTGCCAGACAAAGGTATAACTTCTTTGCTGAAAATTGGATTTGTGGTTTTTTTCACATAAATTTGCCGTACGAAAGTAAAACCATTGAAGGGTAAACTTCGGAATTTTGGTTCTGTGTCAGATTAGATTCTTCAAATTTCACCTTTGTCCCAAAATTGGTTGTTTTGAGCAGCAACGTCGTCCTCTGTTATAAAAAACCGGTCTTTTTCCCCAATGCCTTTGGACAAACATGGGATCAAAAATTTTACAGTACTTTCCCGCCTCTGCAAACGTCTGCGGATGACCTATTCAAAGCTTAGAACGATACTAAAAGCTTGGAACGATATCCATACCATCATCAGGGATCTCTCTACATTGCAACAATTTAAAGAAACACCCCAAAATACATTTGAGGAGCTGAATTCAACTCAAACATGACTCCCTGGTGCTCTCTGGAAGATCAGTCCCACCATGGGTAGTAGGAAAAGCGGAATGTGTTTGGGTCTGTCCAGATGGTATCAGGAATCAGAACTATTAGGCCTACCTTTGTGCATGTTTTCTGTGTCGATCTTCTCCGTTGTCCTGTCGATTTAGCATTTTCATAAGGCTGTAATCGCTCTCCGTCCAACTATACAAGTGCCATGTTTTTTGAAGTTATACAACAACTTAAAAAACATGGCACTTGGATAGTTGGACGGAGAGCGATTACAGCCTTATGAAAATGCAAAATCGACAGGACAACGGAGAAGATCGACACAGAACTGGATAAACCCAAAGCACATTCCGCTTTTTCTACTACCCATGGTCCCACCCTTGAATCGTCAATTTTTATGTCTATCTCTTTATGTATGGGGTCATTCCAAATAAGCACAGCAGATGCCTGTCAACTGATGTTTTCAAAAGTCCTTCTAATTTCAGCCAAGGGCACCCAAGCATCAGAGAACCTCAGAAAATTATTGCAGCAAGATATCTCATTTCGTTTGGGTTTTATGATCAATTGAATATTTAGCCAATTGCTGCAAATACAAATGCAGCTTGACAGGCATCTGCTGTGCTTATTTGGAATGACCCTATGCTTGTATATCTTTTAGGTTTTTTGCTGAAGGGGTTTGTCGTGTTTAAAGAATGTATTTTAATAATAATTATAATAATAATAAAGGCATTTCGCAGAATAATCTTTTGCGGAAAAAGCTCAACACCGTGAAGTTTCTTCTCGCAAAAATTTCTTCTGTTAGGGTGTGTTTGAATGGTAATTCCAAACCTACCAAATTCTGAAAACAGCAGACTTCGCAGAGATGGAAATATATTTCCCAATCAAACTCAAAAGTCTTGAAACGGTTTGTCTCGGATTCACTGCCAGGGTTTGCTAATGAAAACGAAGATCTCTCCAAAGTCTGCCAAACCTTCTGCTTTTTGGAGCAGCAGGTTCCGAAGGCCTTCCGAACCTACCAGACCTACCGTTTTGAGAATTTCGGAGTCAATCAAACATAAATTCCGAGTCTACCAAGTCTGCCGTTTTCAGAATTGGTACCAGTCAAACACACCCTTAAAATAATTATATTTATTTTCGTTTCCAGCTGTATGCGACATTAGAGTCTTATCTGGTACATCACATTTATGTTGCCCAGCAGAGTTTTCATGGGATGGCAAAGTAAGGAGATCATGTGTGTTTGACGAACCTACTGGAAAAGGAGCATGTAAAATAAAAAGTAATAGGAAATATGGATGCCTTCTGAACCATATGCCAGGTTGGTTAAACCTCATTTTCATACATTATTAAAGTATGTCTCAAACACGGGGTTCTCTGCCAAATTTCGGGTAGGGGTGTGTTGTTAGAATTTCCAAAATGGTACCGTGGCCTAAACTAATTTTTGTGAAAATGATACCCTTGGCTAGACTAATTTCTAAACCAAAAGTGCTAAAATTTGGCATTTTCTGAAAAAAATCTTCGCCAGACCACAACTGCCAAAACATATACCATGGGTGGTTAGACACTGCATATGTGCTTCTATGGCGGAATGCCGCAATTAATATGCTTCTGCGGAGGAAAACATTTTTCTATATAGTTCTGTGGAGAAGGTAGCGCGTAACAACAGAACCTCCTTAACAACAGAACTTTCAAAATGGCGGCCGACACAAGGATAGGAAACAGAATCACTCCTATCATGAAGGCAATGTAAGTACAACTGCGGTGTCTAACTACCCATGCATATACCCTTGTCTGGACCAAAATTTCCAAAAAGAATACGCTTGGCTAGACTGGAAGTTGGAGAAAGTATACCCTTGAGAGTGGCACATCCCCAAGTACTTTTACTACGGAAGAATCCCCCCCCCCCCCCCCCAGCCGCGGTCTCAAATTAGATGTCAGGTGAGGTTTGCGATAACGCAAAATTATTCATGCAAAACACTTTTATTGCGTTATTTGCAGGAATATTCACCTGACATCTAGTTTGAGACAGACAGTCAAGGGCAGATTTTGCAACAATAGCATCCGTTGATGCTATATCGAATAGTTACAAGGGTATAAATCTAAAAATTTATCTAGTTCAGAACTTGGACAGAACAGTAACAATATGAATATCATATATTGGTGTTTGTAATTCAAACAGTTAGCGCTCAGCTTCTGAACCAGATAAATACAATTCCCGTTGCCATTGTTTACATTTCTCCTTTATAAGGTGACTCTGCTTGCCGCTCTGATGGGCCCTGATGAGCACGGAAAGCCGGTTTTCAGAAATCCTCCTCTCCACAAATTTATTAATTACTCCGGAACCAATCAGTCTATCGAAATTCTGTAAAAAGCATAGTATTGCCCATATTCTTGGCAATCGAAAGATATATTAAACGCAATCGTTTGCTTTCGCAGCTTTTGAGACAGGGCGGTAATGATCTGTAAGATAATGAATGGTCTCTGCCCGGACAACTTAAGCCGGAGACTTATCACCAGATCTCAAATATCCAACTATTCAACAAGAAATCAGTTAGATCCATCCCAAGGTGAAGGCAGAACCTAGAATTCTCCAAAGGAAGTTTTTTTCTATTCTGGTGCAAAACCGTGGAACGAAATCCCATTGCAAATTAGAATGAGTCCTAGACTGACGACGTGATTCCTTGTATTCGTTCAATGTTTTCAATCTGATGTTTTTATTTTCTCTCATACACAAGGACTCACAACCAGACAGATTCTAAACACGGACTAAAATCTGAAGAAAAGTCGAACATCTTCTATCCTTCGAAAGTCGAAAGAAAAGTCGAATGTCGCTTCAAATGTCGCTTCGAAAAGTCGAACTTTGATCTAATCAGCCAATCAAACGCTAAGAATAGGCACGTGGTGTAACCTTATTAAGAAAGTCGAGATTTGATTGGATGCGCCCTAAATGCGGCGCATTAGGCCAAAGTAGTCTCTGTTTTGAAGCTGTATTGTCGTGAGTCTCAGTTTGAAGCCATAACTATCATTCTATTCAATGCGGAAAACTGAGACTCATGTAATCAGTCTAAATGAGTCCCACGATTACCACCTTCAAAGGAACTGAAAGAATTCCTACAAAATTAGCATCCTTCCTGAAGCACGATCCCTTTGTACATATATATTTATAGTGATTATTTTCTTTTATTTTATTCAAAATAGCTGATAGAGTTTTTGTGTTAAAATATGATTTAAATGAATAAATAAATGCTCCCACTTTTCTCCAGCAGCTCATCAAAGGAAAAGTCATAATCCTTAAAGAGAATCCTTAGTGCACATTTATGTGTGCGATTTATTTCTTGATTTGTAGCTTTCGTAGAAAAGAGCCAGATCAACGAACTACTGTCAACGAACGAACGAACTACTACTGCTGTCGCATTTACCTCTGCGATGGCACAGGAAAGTGCGGCAGAGGACGTCTTTTTTCATTCGCCTCTGTGCTTTCTCCTTCGCATTTCCCGTTCCTCCTTTCCAAGTCATTTTCGTTTCACTTTGCAGATGCTGGATTTTCACACCCCCTTGGCATGCAGAGTGGCTTGATAAAAACAAGTCAAATGTCGTATGCAGGCGAAAAAAAGTCGAATACATCGCTGGCTCGTTTATTTGGCCCATTTGGTTGGAGACCAGATAATGCTTATTTGGTAGCGAATTCACTTTATTTGGCCCTTCCAACTGCAGGTCTTACTCTCCAAGGTTTATCAACTGCGAAAGTTTACTTCCAAATCGATTTCGGGAGAATGCAAAGAATACATTATTTCATCATTCAAGACAGCAAGAAGTCCAGCTCAACGTATACACAGAGCTTTTATATGGTGTATAGCGATTCGGAAAGAAGATTTTATGGTGGTCCAGACGTAAATATGAAAGCTAACATTTTTCTTTGGTCTGTCAATAGACAAATTCAGCTACCTTTGTTTGTACCCACTTGAGGTCAAGTGACCATACACTTGGGAAATCATCCCTTTATCTGTTGATGCAGTTACCTGCTTGACGCTTTTCATGGTACGAAGTTCTTAAAGACAATTGTCGGATATATAGCGATCTACCGGGTGTCTAAAAAAATACCCCCGTTTGACTGGAAAAGGAACAAAAAGATTAGATATCGGGACTTTCTGATTGCAACGCTAAAGTTTTTAATCTTCAACTTAAATGCACGTCCCTTTCATTTATAAATCGTCCACCAACAACCGGAGATACGAGCTCTCAAAGTCAAAATTTAGAGTGCTCCTGAAATCAGAGGTTTTAAGAAAGGGCCTAACCATGATTTAATATCACGAAAACTTGTACCACATCTCCGAAATAATCGTGCATGTGCTCCTTTTTCTTCTTCTTTGATACAAATAACTTTTCAATAGAATGTAAGGAACGATTTTTCCTCAAAAGAAATGTGATTTCAAGAACAATTGAAACATTTCAATGTAGAATTCTTTCATAAATAAAACTAAAAATAAAAAGTTGAAAATTCGTTTGGTACATGCCGATGAAATAAAAAAGCATGGCTGGGCTCTTTTTAAAAACCTCTGGTTTCATGTGCACTCTAAATTTTGACTTCACAAGCTCATATCTATGAGGTTTGGTGGACGATTTACAGATGCAAGGTATGTGCATTTAAGTTAAAGACTAACAAATTTAGTTGTGCAGTCAAGAAGTCCTGACATTTTATAGCTTCGTTCTTTTTTCCAGTCAAAAGGGGGTACTTTTTTTTGAGACACCCGGTAGTTTAAACATAGAACAAAAGAAGGCCGCGTGCCTCTATTTTTCCAATTCACAGATCAGTGCAGTGGTCCAATTGTTTTGATAATCTATTTCGATCAAATACAATGAAATACAATAGGCTATATTTAGATTCCCCAGGCCCCTAACATATAATAAAAGAAGGACACGCACCCCTTATGTTCCTATTGTTTTCATCGATCGAAAACATCAAACACAATACTGTAGGCTAACTCCGTTGATTTTCTTTAACTTGCATGAAAAGAAAGTTTCCTCAAGAGGACGATCACGTGATCTGAAGTTTTGAAAGGTCGTTGGGTTTTACCAATCAATTGCCCTGGCCCTATGGCCTTGTGGTCCAGAGTGTTTTTATTACGAATACCTTGTGTATGAGTTTGACAATGCATTCGATTAGAACAGACGATTACGGAAAAGATGGCGTCAGGGGGCGTTTGATCAAGATGCATTGCGTTTGATGATCGAATTTCTATAGCACCACTGCTGATTCCATTATAGAACGCAAGGCATCTTGGTCAAATGCCCCCCGACGCCATCTTTTCCGCAATCGTCTATTCGTTTGAATATTGCTTCTATAAAATGTCAAAATTCATGCACAAAGTTGTCGTTCAGCTAGCGAAAGTTTTTCCAAAGTACACATATTTCTTTACAAGTGACTCTTTATAAGAAATTCAACTCTCAGATAACTAAAATTTTAGAAACTCGAGTACTGGAATATTTACCTACGAAGCTGTTTTATTTCTATTTCATTTTTCAAGCGCGAACTGATTAAAATCACGTGATATGTCGTCGGTATGAATTTTTAATACACGTTTTTATTCATAAGAAACTTGGATCAGGCCATAATACTAAAAGTTTCTTAATTTAACATGAACATTTCAGCATTTTTGAAACTAAAAGTTTCTTAACTTGTTTCTTTTTTCTTAAATGTATGAATTATCATGTAGTTTCCATGCAGATATGTTTCTTGACATCTAAAACATCAGGTGTGAGGAAAAAGTGTTCTATTACGTTCAAAATATAAAACCGTTAGTTAATATTACTCAAGAATAAGGGTTTGATGAAACATTTATCATAATTTCTTTCAATTTTGCTTTTGNAATCACGTGATATGTCGTCGGTATGAATTTTTAATACACGTTTTTATTCATAAGAAACTTGGATCAGGCCATAATACTAAAAGTTTCTTAATTTAACATGAACATTTCAGCATTTTTGAAACTAAAAGTTTCTTAACTTGTTTCTTTTTTCTTAAATGTATGAATTATCATGTAGTTTCCATGCAGATATGTTTCTTGACATCTAAAACATCAGGTGTGAGGAAAAAGTGTTCTATTACGTTCAAAATATAAAACCGTTAGTTAATATTACTCAAGAATAAGGGTTTGATGAAACATTTATCATAATTTCTTTCAATTTTGCTTTTGAAAGTTTCTTAGCTCTTTGAGAACTTAGTACCAGAGTTTCTTAAATTTTCGGCCATCCTAGTACTAGTTTCTTATAAACGAGTTCTTACAAAAAAAGACGTGTATGAAAGAATGGAAGGGCGTACCCCCGAGGGGGGGGGGGCACTTGACCTCAAAATGTACGGGGGTGTGCCTCTGAGATATTGAAATGTTCACCCTGTGTGGGAGCATTTTTTCTAAATTGACTACCCTGTCTGGGAGCAAACTTGCAAGAAACAATAGCAAAATTGCGAATTCCTTGTCAAAATCCTGTACGAGAGCAATTTTTTCAAATCTACTCACTTTTGTGAAAAAGGATACCCTGTCTGGGAGCAAAATCGCTAAAAACGATACCCGGTCCAGCAAAAATTATCGAAGTGCCCCCCTCCCACGGGGGCGTACCCTGGGTACCAGAGCCTAAAATAAAATAAAATTGAAAATTAAAGAACTATTAGGCTAGGCTCTGGTACCCAGGGTAGGAAGGGCGAAGAATGTAGCTGCAAATTATCCCGAACTTTCGTATCACATTTTGGGTTCTTGAACTGATCTTATGTTAGCCTATTCATGAATTCTTTCAATAAAAATAAAAATGCTATAATTCTGAAAATAATCAAGATATCAAAAATTGCCAAAATGGAATGGCTAGTCTGCACTTTAGCGGATCAGCTTTCAATATCGGCAGTTAAGTGTCATGGGGTAAGGGTTAGGGCGAGGGTTTGGTTTGGAAAAGGGGTTTTTATGATAATTTAGGGTTAGTTAGGGTTAGCTAGAGTTAGTTAAGGTTAGTTAGGGTAATGTAGGCCTTAGTTAGAGATAGTTGAGTATTTGGTCAAATAAGTGTCCTAGAGATATGAAATAAAGCTGGTCCGCTAAACTGCAGTCGTCCCAAATGGAATTATAACAAAGTACCTGAAGTTTCTTTCAAGCCATTAAATCAAATGGAAGATGCATTAACCATTTGTGCAATCTCGTTCATGCCTATGCTTGCCTATGCTATTAATATCACACCATACCCTTTACATCACTCCTGCACTCACTTTGGACAACTCTATTTTGTAGATATTTCACTGCAAATATTCATTTGGTCATCCACTGCAGAGCTGTCGTCATATTATGTGGAAGCCGTTTCGTGCATTTAATGTGAGAATGATTGCGAACTCGTACTCGATGCCTATGAAGCCGGAATGGAGGTTGGAGTTTGGTGGCATGGATTACTTGGAAGGTTTCTATTCGTTATCTAATTTGAATGACATCCATAATAATAAACTGAATCCCAATTTTCGCTATTACCACTTTTGTACCGGTTGTGCCAAGAAAATTTCAGGCTTTTGAAATTCGTAGTACACACCGAGTGAGCCAGAAAAATGTGGGGCGTTTACAAGCCACATTTTGGTGAAAAAATTTGGTTCGTTAAGATCGGTCATTTCTTTCCATATTTATCTGCGATTTTGTAATATCGCTATTCTGGTGAAAAGGGATTGTTTTTATAATAGAACTTTCTGCTTCCTAGCAATGCCATTTAACTGAATAGTCGCCTTGGGATACAAAATAATCAACAATTGTTTTGCCTATTGTGCTCTAACACATTACATGCCTTGTTTCAATATTTTAAAAGAGAAACAGAACGTTTGTTATGGTTTAGAAGTTCACACGTGCAGGAATATAAATCGAATTGAAGGCCTATTTCAGAATTCTTGTGACACACGATTTTACTAAAATCGCTCTTAATTATGGAATGAAAAGTCTGATTTCGATCAACTAACTTTTCATATCTAAATTTGCCTTTTTCCTATGCACTGAAATTTTAGAAACAAATTTGCGAAGTAAATTGCATCAATAAAAATTGGTAAACGCCCCACGTTTTTCTGACTCACCCGGTAGAGTACCGGGTGAATTTGATTGAATCGAATTCTGATTGATAACCGAGAGAACGAAGTATTTTTACAAATTTTCTCGTGGTTTTATGAGCACTGAAAATATAGGTGAATTCTACTTTACAAAAAATCCTTTGTTGCGAAATGTCTGAAAAAGGCCTAGAGCACTTGATCAAATCCTAACAAATCTTCTCAGAAAGAACAATAGGAAAATACATTTTATCTCCCCTTAGACTTGAAAATAAAGATTTGACAGAGTTCCTTTCACGGGCGGGTAACAGATATGTTCTGCAAATTTATTGCCATGGGATCGCAAACTTAAGTAATTTTTTAAAAATTCATTCATTATAGATGTTGATGGAGATGAGATAACCATGCGTATTGTTCTGGATGAGGCGATTATTTACTATTTGACCTAGTGTTTTAAGCCCCTTTTCAGGCACTTTTGCAACTAAGGCTTTTTGGTAAAGTTGTATTTACCAATGTTCTCAGTGCTCATAAATAACAGGAGACAACTTGCAAAAATGCTTTGGTCTTTCGGCTATGAGGTGGAATTCAGTCAATTCCAATCCATCCAGTACTCTACCGGGTGAATCAACAAAATGTACAGATGTTTGAAAGCCTGAAGATCTCAAAAAACCATTTTTCAGATTCCTATAAACTGCTAATATCTGTGTAGCTATCATATCAACTCAGATTTGAAGATTTAGACTACGTTCACACGATGCCGGCACATTTTAGAAACGGTGAAAAATGTGACGGTAGCAAAATTTTAGCTAGCATTCACACGATACCGGCACAATTTGGAAACGGCAGAAAATTTGACGGAAACAAACTTGTTGCAATCTCTCCAAGAATTTGATGCCAAAGAAATGTACCTACACCTTAAGAATTGATCAGCCTCGTTTTGAAAGCGTCGAAAGATGTTCCGTTTTCAAGTGTTCACGCGATGCCGTTTCCAAAATGTGCCGGTTAGAGTTCCGTTTTCAAAATCTACCGTTTTCAAAATCTGCCGACAAAAAATGTGCCGTTTTCGTGTGAACGGGAGGCCTATCCGTCACATTTTTCATCGTTTTCAAAACGTGCCGGCATCGGCAAGTCCATGTGAACGCAGTCTTAGTTTGTCAAAATCGGTCGTATCGTTCTCAAACTACAAGTGATTTTACAAAAATGCTTCATCTCGAAATCCTTCAAAACAGGCCTAAAATCCTTGATCAAATTTGCTAGCAATCCAACCTATAATAATAGAATATAGACAAACAAAATGCTGAATGAGAGTCCCAAGAGTATACAATTATGCAGCAGCAGATTCTGTGACAAGATAGAGGATAGACAGATGTACTTTGATTATTATAGCTGTGGGTTTAAATTGCTAGTCATCAACCCTCTGTAATTCCAGGCTAAAGGAATCACGAGATGTGGTCAAATCGAGAGGAAGGACGAGGAAACTACTTCGATAAGCTTAGCTTCTCACTGTCCTAAAAACTACATTCAGATTCTAGGTAGGAATATAGAAAAGTAATTTGCAGTCGTTTTTCATCTTCTTCGACACCTTGGCAAAACAGCTGTGTTTGTTTCATAGTTTGGGCCTGTTGCAAATGGTCACCAAAATTGAGTTGAATTGCCTCATTTTCACCTTGAAATTCATTACTATGGTTACCTCGCTCTACTCTGAAGCTAAAACCATGGGTGGTTAGACACTGCATGTGTGCTTTTATGGAGGAGCGCCGCAACTAATATGCTTCTGCGGAGGAAACAATTTATCTATATAGTTCTGTCCTTAACAACAGAACTTTCAAAATGACGGCTGACACAAGGATAGGAAACAGAATCACTCTTATCATGAAGGCAATGTAGGTACAACTGCGGTGTCTAACTACCTATGCTAAAACCTTGAGATTTTGTATACCTTTTTAATTCTAGCCGACCATTACTGGCCCCTGGACAAAGTTATGTTTCGCCAAAGCAAGTCGTACGCTGAAATTCCAGACGAAAGAGGCAACTACATCATGTCAACAACACTGACTACGTACACTTCGCCTTCAGCCACCCAAATTACTTATACCAGTGATATAGAGAAGCTGGCGATCGTTGCTATCCCCGAATCATCGAGTACAGTTGCATCTTCGGTGTGCTTCCTTGATCCTTCTCGATGCGTATTTGGTATCAGCGTGAGCTTTTGGTTAAAAAGTAAGTTTTAATTTCATAACCTTATATTTCTGAACGAGGGGCAAATCACTCCAAAAATCTTGTACAATCTCGTAAAAAATTGCAAGAAATCTTCAAAAATCCCAAAATCTCGATACATCTTGAAAATCTCAAAAATCTTCAAAAAATCTTAGAAATCCCAAACAAAATCCGAAAAATCTTCGAAAATCTAAAACAATTCCTAGAATTCTCCCCTGCACATGATAAAAATTCTCAGAAAATCTTTGTAAAATCCTAAAAATCTCAAAAATCTTTGAAAATTTCAGAAAAATCTCAAAAATCGTTGGATAATGCGAAAGATTTTAAAATCCTAAAATCTCGTACGCTATTTTGGATTGATTTGCCCCTCGTTTCTGAACATTATGAAACTGTGTGGGAAATGTAATTGTTTTATCTGTGAATCGCCGTAAACTTAACCTCTGGAGTTCAGGGCAGGAGCACTTCCACAGACCTAAAGAGCCATAGATTCTCCTCAATGCTAATTCAATCTTAATAGACTTGAGAAACTTCACCAGTCCCCACATAGGCACCAAATTTTTCATAGAAAGTTTCAGTCCGAATAGATCGTAGGCAAAGGAGCTATTGAAACAGATTACGAACGCTAAGGATGGCGGCCGCGCAAAGCATGCTGGTGAAAAACTCCCTGACGACCACCTATCGACGTAAAAAGTTTGGTCTGCCGTTTCGACTAGCCAGCTGTGGTACAGTTTGGAACAAGTAATCAATGTAAACAAATAGGAAAATTTTCTAATTCGAACGCGAATCTTTCATTAAAATTTCAATTCGAATCAAAATACTTTTCCTGCTTTGAAAAGGTTTCCTTTCAAACCAAGCTGCATTCCAATTCAAGGTCGATTCGAATTCAAGCTAGCTAGTCGAAACTGCAGACCATAATTTTTATGTCGTTGGATGGTTGTCAGGGAGCAATTTACCAGCATGCTTTGCAGCAAAACACAATGGAGCCTTTGGAGGGCCTTGGAGCCGCCATCTTTAGCGTTATTGTCTTTGTGTCAAAAGAGGTTTCAAGCTCCCCAGGAAAAACCATATTCGAAACAGATTATGCGCCCAAGAAGTTTTCAATTACATAAACGGTACAGTACCAAGAGCATTTGAAAATTAGTTCTCAAGGAACATTCATAATGTGAATACNGAATTCTCCCCTGCACATGATAAAAATTCTCAGAAAATCTTTGTAAAATCCTAAAAATCTCAAAAATCTTTGAAAATTTCAGAAAAATCTCAAAAATCGTTGGATAATGCGAAAGATTTTAAAATCCTAAAATCTCGTACGCTATTTTGGATTGATTTGCCCCTCGTTTCTGAACATTATGAAACTGTGTGGGAAATGTAATTGTTTTATCTGTGAATCGCCGTAAACTTAACCTCTGGAGTTCAGGGCAGGAGCACTTCCACAGACCTAAAGAGCCATAGATTCTCCTCAATGCTAATTCAATCTTAATAGACTTGAGAAACTTCACCAGTCCCCACATAGGCACCAAATTTTTCATAGAAAGTTTCAGTCCGAATAGATCGTAGGCAAAGGAGCTATTGAAACAGATTACGAACGCTAAGGATGGCGGCTGCGCAAAGCATGCTGGTGAAAAACTCCCTGACGACCACCTATCGACGTAAAAAGTTTGGTCTGCCGTTTCGACTAGCCAGCTGTGGTACAGTTTGGAACAAGTAATCAATGTAAACAAATAGGAAAATTTTCTAATTCGAACGCGAATCTTTCATTAAAATTTCAATTCGAATCAAAATACTTTTCCTGCTTTGAAAAGGTTTCCTTTCAAACCAAGCTGCATTCCAATTCAAGGTCGATTCGAATTCAAGCTAGCTAGTCGAAACTGCAGACCATAATTTTTATGTCGTTGGATGGTTGTCAGGGAGCAATTTACCAGCATGCTTTGCAGCAAAACACAATGGAGCCTTTGGAGGGCCTTGGAGCCGCCATCTTTAGCGTTATTGTCTTTGTGTCAAAAGAGGTTTCAAGCTCCCCAGGAAAAACCATATTCGAAACAGATTATGCGCCCAAGAAGTTTTCAATTACATAAACGGTACAGTACCAAGAGCATTTGAAAATTAGTTCTCAAGGAACATTCATAATGTGAATACTCTTAAAAGCAACAAAAGCGTAGTCGTACCCAAAGTTACGAAAGAAACTGGACGTAAAACCCTCGAGTTACAAGGAGCAAAGATTTTGAATAACTTACCGGATGACTTACAAACTGAAACATCAATTTTGAAATTCAAAGGATCCAGCAAGGACACACGCTTGGTATTTTAGCTTTTTCTCAGTTGTAATTTTGTTTTTGTACTTTTTCAACGTTTACTCTTGTATATAAACTTATTCTTTTATTTACTGAATTAATTAAACTGTGTAAATATGAAATATTATTATTGTTGCCAAAGGCGGCGCCAGAGGGTGGACTGGGGTGGACTGGGGTGGACATGTCCACCCCACTTTTCTCAGGTCGGTATTTATTCTCCAGCAAAATCGATGTAAAAAACATTAGGTAAACCTTCTGGCATTCAATTCTATCCCTTGTCCACCCCACTTTTTCAGGGCTGGCACCGCCCCTCATTGTTGGCTTGCCTAGCTTGAACGGTAGCCTTAATTTTTAAATCTGTTCTTATTTGAAGCTCGAAAAACCAGTGGTGTGGTTGATCTGATATCAAGTAAAACAGCTCAGACTCAAGGAATTGAACTGACGTGGAGCAGCAGATATATTAAAGCTCTAGTCAGGTTAACAAATAATCTTTGGCAGATTTACTACACTGTTCCTGAATGTGAATCCATTGACATCTCGTTATGTAACCCAGAGATACGATGGCTTCATGTTGCTGTTGTTTGGAACAAAATTTCGCTGCTTCTGGTCATCAACGGCAACCTTTTTAAAACTGCTACTTCTACGTCTACGTCATCAATTTCATCAACGAGCGATAAACTTAAGATGGGGAATATCTTGTTGATTCGTGAAGTCAAGCTCTGGGACTGGGTTTTATTAACAGATGATGCAAAAGAGTTGTATGAATCAGGTTTGTCCCATTTTAATTCTATCACTATACTTTCGGCGCATTTGACCAAGGGCGCCTTCCTTGAATTTGTATGACTGGGTTTATTCGCAGTCCNCGAAAGAAACTGGACGTAAAACCCTCGAGTTACAAGGAGCAAAGATTTTGAATAACTTACCGGATGACTTACAAACTGAAACATCAATTTTGAAATTCAAAGGATCCAGCAAGGACACACGCTTGGTATTTTAGCTTTTTCTCAGTTGTAATTTTGTTTTTGTACTTTTTCAACGTTTACTCTTGTATATAAACTTATTCTTTTATTTACTGAATTAATTAAACTGTGTAAATATGAAATATTATTATTGTTGCCAAAGGCGGCGCCAGAGGGTGGACTGGGGTGGACTGGGGTGGACATGTCCACCCCACTTTTCTCAGGTCGGTATTTATTCTCCAGCAAAATCGATGTAAAAAACATTAGGTAAACCTTCTGGCATTCAATTCTATCCCTTGTCCACCCCACTTTTTCAGGGCTGGCACCGCCCCTCATTGTTGGCTTGCCTAGCTTGAACGGTAGCCTTAATTTTTAAATCTGTTCTTATTTGAAGCTCGAAAAACCAGTGGTGTGGTTGATCTGATATCAAGTAAAACAGCTCAGACTCAAGGAATTGAACTGACGTGGAGCAGCAGATATATTAAAGCTCTAGTCAGGTTAACAAATAATCTTTGGCAGATTTACTACACTGTTCCTGAATGTGAATCCATTGACATCTCGTTATGTAACCCAGAGATACGATGGCTTCATGTTGCTGTTGTTTGGAACAAAATTTCGCTGCTTCTGGTCATCAACGGCAACCTTTTTAAAACTGCTACTTCTACGTCTACGTCATCAATTTCATCAACGAGCGATAAACTTAAGATGGGGAATATCTTGTTGATTCGTGAAGTCAAGCTCTGGGACTGGGTTTTATTAACAGATGATGCAAAAGAGTTGTATGAATCAGGTTTGTCCCATTTTAATTCTATCACTATACTTTCGGCGCATTTGACCAAGGGCGCCTTCCTTGAATTTGTATGACTGGGTTTATTCGCAGTCCTGTCCTGTTTTCGTGACATAGTACACAGAGCAATTACTGTGCTATTGTCCTTCAATCCGAACCAGACGACGTACAATGACGTAAGAATAATTTTGTGGTTTCAAATTTAGGTGTTGGTGTAATAGGATATGAACTTTTATAAGAGATGACCACAGGGAACCAGACAGCGCAATCTTTTAATATCACACGGATTAACAGGACAGCAATGCTCCGTGTACTATGTCACGAAAACAGGACTGCGAATAAACCAAATTCCTACAAGGTAGGTGCCCTTGATTTGACCATCTTTGGGCTCCTTTAACTATATGAAGCTAAACATAGATAGAAAGAAAATCAAAGCCTTTTTGACCAGCTTTTGAATAAATCCATTTTTCTATCTCTTTGTTCTATCTCTATCCAAGGTGTCCCAAAAATATGTATACACAGTTACATAGGGATAGGTTTCAACGTGGAGTTTGAGACCTTGTTTGAGTTAATCAGACAAGTGGTTAGTGATTCATGGCACAAGAAAGGCAAAATATGTGGTTGCTCCCGAGCAATTTCAAAATCAAGTCAATTTGAAAAAAGAGTTCTATTGTTTGCATTTAAATTTGTTCTACATTTGTGAAAGGTTTGTTTACCTATAAGACAACACTATTTAAATTCTTTGAGCTCTTTTTTTCATTACAGCTTCGATCGACTTCAGAATCACAGCAATGGATGATTTTGGAGACTGGAGCACAAAGGCTGGTTGCACTGAAACTAAAGATACTGGACCTTGCAAAGATCAATTTTTCACTGCGAATCCAGGTATGGCTCTTTGTTTCGGAACCTTCAGAAATCAGCGTTGCGCTATCTGAAGGCCCATATCATGATCCATGCACCTCCGCAGCGTATTTTTATTTTTTATTCACATTATTAATTTTATTTTGCCCCCGTTAGAATCGTACTCTTACCGTAAAATTTCAAAATGGATTATTTTCGCGTATGCACTACGGTAAAAGCTCTATTAAGCCCCCGGGGGCTTATTTAATTTCGGAGAGTCCAAAGAGGGGGCTTAAAAGAGAGGGGGGCTTATTCACAAAGTCAAGTGACAAGGCCATAAGCGATAGCCTTTTAGGTTTTTTACCTCATATTTTGCGGAATCAGCATACGCTTTTACAAGTCAAATACACAAATTCAACGCAGTTTTAATCCCAAATCAAAATTAATATCCAAACTTGTTTTACCTAGTAAACGGAACATAGGCGTACTTATTTAAAATTTTGACTCAGAAGGAAGGGGCTTATTGGAGAGGAGGCCTCATTTACGAATATGATGCTCCGCAAGTGCTTCGTTTTCCGTTGCGTTTCCTTCTCCTTCGCATGAAATTGAAAGACTTGCGGAGAAGTGTATTTCCTGATCCATGGTAAATACACCACTTCGAAGAACGGTCGCCATTATGGAACTTTTTCCAAATTTCATCATTCCAAATTTTCTACACTGAGTCGGATTCAGAATACAAAATAAAGTTTAACTGCAACGTTTCATGTTCCTATTTCTTGGCACATTGATTCTACGATTTCCATAATGATAGATTTGCCATAATACACAAATTCATTGCAGTATAAAACACAAGCCATATGAAAATAGACATTTAACATTGTTTCAGTGAAATAAATGGAAAATCTTTAGTACCCTCGCATATTTGATGCAAGTTGAGAGGGGGGCTTAATAGAGAGGGGGCTTATTTTTAATTTTCGGACTTATTAAAGGAGAGGCTTATTAGAAAGAGGGGCTTAAAAGAGAGGGGGCTAAATAGAGCTTTTACGGTATTTTTGTTATTGTTGATTCTCTGTCTCTTTGCTTCAGCTGAAAATATTGGCGCATTACATCACCGAGGGTTTTTCGTCGATTCTGCTGCCTATTACAACAACAAATGCTTCACATCTTGGACTACCATTCAAGGGACAGCTTCAGTTGAACCCCCATATGACGTTGCAATTACACTCAGCTATACAGTGTCTGTTGATCATCATTTCAACTATGCAGAAATGAAAAGCTTTAAAATCCACTTCAAAGCTGGATCTAGTGGCTTGTTAAAAGTACGAGCAAGGATCTACACTGTCAGCTCTTACAATTTTAATGGACTATTCCAGGTTAAATGTCGTGCACGCAATTTCCGAAACGATGTTTACAATGGACCGGTCAATTGGGATATTGGTCCTGTGGCCTCCAATGTCGAATTCTCGTCGCCTGATATCAAGGAAATCTTCAAGCCGTTTCTTGATCAAGTAAATTCAGATGCAGTGTGGATGGACTATTTCTTTGTTGTTGTCGAATTGCTACACACCCGTGGAGCGAGTTATAACTTGGCCCTTGCGCAGACGCCTTATTATGTTATTATGTATGCAGACAAGAGGCCAGGTATGCCAGGTTTTTGTTATTTTGGTAATAGAGAGCTTACGAATACAGGACGGCGACGCCAGCCAGAACGTCGTCTTGCATTCTGCAAACAAAAAATTGTTTCCTAGGCGTTACTTTTTGCATACTATTCAAAGGCCAAGACGAAGCCTCCTTCTTCAGTTAAATGCCTGAGAACCATCATTTTCCCTTGAAAACAAACATTTAGGGCCCGGGGGGGTACTTCATTGTGAAGTCATACTGGACGTGCCGCTCANATCAAAGTGAACATGACCAATTGCAGCTATTTCCCTGCAGAGTCAGAGCCACCACGATATCATTCGTTTGGTAAGTGTGAGAAAACATGGTTTTTACTTACCGTTAAAGCTCTATTACGCGCCCAGGGGGGCTTATTTAATTTCAGAGACTCCAGAGGGGGCGTAAAAGAGAGAAGGCTTATTAGAGAGGAGGGGGACTTACTCACAAAACCAAATGACAAGGCTACAAATCATAGCTTTTTAGGTCGTTTACCTCATATTTTGCGGAATCAACAAACACTTTTACCAATTTAATACACAAATTCCGCGCAGTTTTAATCCCAAACCATATCAAAATTAACATCCAAACTTGTTTTAGCTAATAAACGGAAAATATTTGGTATCCTCTCGCATTTTATGCAAGTGGGGGGCTTAATAGAGAGGGGGCTAACGGGAGAAACTCAGTTACATAGTAATCGATGAATCCGATGTAATAATATCAAGCCCATATTTTGTTTGTTGACAAATCCAGTAATTATGACATCATTTCGGCACTCAAACTCGTGCCATCCTCAGCTTGATATTGACTAGTTCATCCCGTCAAACCGGAGGAAACGATTCGCAGTGGGGCTGGGACGCATTTCGAATATACAGTAGTAGTTAAAGGGGCCTTTGCAACCGGCATGCTTTGTGAATACATCCTTTTGTGGTCTCTTTGTTGTTGCCATTTTCATGGTTCAAGAAAATGGCCGCCAACAAAGAGATGGCACGTGCAAGGTATGCTGGTTGCAGGGTACTTGGTACTTTCGGACATGGTAACGGTGACTGCAGGTATTTTGATAAGAGACTTTTTATAATAACTTTTTCATTTAGTCTTGATAATCTAAAGTATATTTTGGTTTGTCTCTCATACTGTATTACTTGGTATTGCACGAATAAATTCTAATCGAATTCAAGACAGAGGCAAGTTTCATAAAACTGGCCGTAAATTCTTCACAAAGGCACAGGAAAATCCCCAGCCGATGGAAACGACGAGAGTGTCATGAAACTTCAAAGAAACCCTGAGGGAACTTATAAGTTTACTCAGGGTTTCCTTACTCAAATGAGGAAAATTTTGAACAACAAGAATGTTACGAAACTTTAAAGAAACCCGAAGCAAATTTTTCAGTACTCAAACAATAGAGATAATTTTAAGAAACTTTCACCTCTGAGTCAGAAAATACCTGTAGTATATCTTTATGTTTCTTGTTTATTGCAGACGCATTCCAAGCAAAAATGACAGCTTTGAACATGCCAAGTCCAAGAATTCTTCTTCCACTGGACTCCAATGGGGCCTATCTAGCCAATCAGAGCTTGAACGTCAAGCAGCTCTCTTCAATCTCTAAACCAATCACAGACATGCATGGG
The DNA here is from genome assembly GCA_004194415.1 of Aurelia aurita. Lineage (NCBI taxonomy): Eukaryota > Metazoa > Cnidaria > Scyphozoa > Semaeostomeae > Ulmaridae > Aurelia > Aurelia aurita. The sequence continues at coordinate 865,374 of REGM01000117.1, read as the reverse complement.
TTTCCGATTATGGCAGGATATTTTAACAGCAGCGACCATATTCTTAATATAACGATGAATGAATCAATGCAGAGCAACGGGGAGTTCACGATTTCGTTTCATATTCGATTCGAAATACTGCGTCCCTGCATGATACTTTGGATCGCGGATGAGGAGTCCATGCTTTTAAACATAAGGCTCAATGCAAATAACAAATTATTTATTAGGTAAGTAATCCAATTCAGCTAATATTTCATTACAGGAAATTTAGTGGATGGTTCGCGTGATTAAATTTCAAAGCATTTTCCCGCCCCTTTTGGCCTATGTTCGTAATGGGCTAGCCACGGAGCCAAAGCTACGAACAGTGCAGAAAACTGTCGATGATTGTCTTACCTGCCCTAAAGACACTTGGTATGTGGTGTGGCTCAGCCCCGGGGGGGCACTTGACCTCAAAATGTACGGGGGTGTGCCTCTGAGATATTGAAATTTCCACCCTGTGTGGGAGCAATTTTTTTCAAATTGACTACCCTGTCTGGGAGCAAACTGGCAAAAAACAATAGCAAAATTGCAAATTCCTTGTCAAAATCCTGTACGCGAGCAATTATTTCAAAACTATACACCCCTCTGGGAGCATTTTTGTGAAAAAGGATACCCTGTTTGGGAGCAAAATCGCTAAAAACGATACCCTGTCTAGCGGCACATACCCACTACAAAAGTTATCGAAGTGCCCCCCCCTCCCCCGGGGCTCAGCTGGATGGTAGCAGATGTGAACAAAGTTTCTATGATGGCTGTTGGCTTTTTTGTCTCTGTTGCGTCTTTGTCTCTGTTGCATCAAATTTCTAAATCGTAAACCAGAAGAGCGACAGATTTTTTCATGCCTCCATATTGTAGACCTTCATAAACTATGGTTTTCTTGAAAATTCTGCCATTGTTCCTCCATTAATTTGGAAACTACGACGATTTTAGTTTTTTCAAACATTACTTGAATTTTTTTAGAAAAAAGGAGAAAACGCTGTAAATTTGAAAATGATCAAGATATCAAAAAAGTTCAGGGTAGAATTACAAATAAACACCTAAGGTCCCTTTCAAGCAATTCAATTCAAGGAAAGAAAGGATTTGGAGCCTATGCTTTGAATTACACAAAAATGCCGGGTGACCCCATCATGGGTAGTTAGACACCGCAGTTGTACTTACATTGCCTTCATGATAAGAGTGATTTTCTTCTGTATAATAATGTCTTTTTCTGTTTCCTATCCTCCTTGTGTCAGCCACCATTTTGAAAGTTCTATTTTTAAGGAGGTTCATTCCTTTCTATCTTTCGTTACCTCCTCCGCAGAACTATATAGATAAATGTTTTCCTCCGCAGAAGCGTATTAGTTGCAGCGCTCCTCCATAGAAGCACACATGCAGTGTCTAACCACCCATCATGGTGGCCCCATAAAAAATGAAACGTTTTGAAAGATCACTAAAATTTGATTATATCACTGAAATTTTCTTTATTTGTAATTGCATCAAAGACCAAATAAATTTGTTAGATGATCAATATTTTATTTCTTCGGAATAGTAATGATGAAGTTTTGGGCAATAGTATTTTAGAAAATATTTTGTTCTAGCCATAAAGATATATCTTGCAGTTTGTGTATGAAAGTTCGAGTCATACATGGTTTAAGAGCTTTTTCAAGGACACAAGCAACCAATTTAAAACTCAATTTGATAATCATTGCTTATGACTAGGCGGTATGCTTCAAAACCTGGTAGCTTGTAAAAGCACACAATGACACAAATTCAAAGACATCTAAAGACTTTGCAATATTGCTAAATAAATTTGGTCTTTGACATAGATGTACATAAAGAAATTCTGGGACGACTCCCGGACGACTGCACTTTAGCGGACCAGCTTTATGTCATATTTCTCAGGAACGTATTTGACCAAATACCCTACTAACCCTAACTAGACCCTACATTTCCCTAACTAACCCTAACTCACCCTAACTAACCCTAACTTACCCTAAAAACCCTTTTCCAAAACCTAACCCTGACCCTTACCCCATGACTCATAACTTGCCGATATTGAAAAATAGTCCGCTAAAGTGCAGACAAGCCGAAATTTTTGTGATCGATATAATCGTGATCGATATATATCGATATGTGATTGATCGATATAATCGTGTGATCGATATAATATAATCAAATTTTGATGATTTTTCAAAAAAATGCAATTTTTATTGCGTCATTTTCATTATACGAGAACTGTACTGCCTTTTGTTCAGCTTGAGAATTAGCATCGGACTTTTCGGATTCTGCACTTGCAAAGCAATACACTAACTGCACTATTATTTAATTTTTGCACAAGGTATTGGGTGTATGCAAAGACTTTCTGATAGACAATCCATGTGTACCAACGGGATAGTGCCCTCACATCTCCTCTCACAATTCCTTTTACGTATGTTCTTGTAAGTTGCTTGTTCGTTTTAATTAGAGTTATTGTATCTTGTAAGTATTTAGCCTATAGTTGTATGTAACTACGGTGCTTACAGTGATTATTATTATTATTATTATTATTACTATTATTTAATTTTTATAAAAACTTTTTCTTTTTGTCCAGCATACAGTCAGTCAATGGCAGAACCAGTCATATGTCAGCGATCAAGTTATCTGCAAATGCTTGGAGCTACCTTGTATTTGTGTATGCAAGAAATGATGGATTATTGAAAACATATTTGAACAATGCGGTTAGTTGCTCGTTTACTTAGGTTCTATTCGATTGGTAATTCCAAACCTACCAAATTCTGACAACAACAGACTTGGTAGAGATGGAAATATATTTCCCAATTAAACACAAAAATCTTGAAACGGTAGGTTTCGGATTCATCACCAGGGTTTGCTAATGAAAATTGAGGATCTCTCCAAAGTCTGCCAAATCTTCTGCCTTTTGGAGCAGAAGGTTCAGAAAGCCTTCCAGACCTACAAAATCTACCGTTTTGAGAATTTCAGAGTCAATCAAACGCAAATTCCGAGTCTACCAAGTCTACCTTTTTCAGACTTGGTACCTATCAAACATACCCTTGTGAAAACGGGGCCTTAATCAACTCCTCTTAAGGCCTGCTTACATAAATAAGTAAGTTTTTTTACTGTTTCCTTAGCTAACAGATGAATTTGACGTTGGTCTTCTGCAGCAAGTTTCATCGTCAACTAAAATTTGGATTGGCGGAACAGCCAATGCAAATCCATTCAGTGGTCATATCACGTGTTTCCAAGTCTTTGACGTAGCAATCGATGCAAATATACTGGCTGCAATGAAAGTGTGTCCAGATAAACATGGTGGGTTTTAGTTCTTCTTTGTGTCTTTCCAGGTTTAAAAATATCTTCTGCAATTTTTCTGGACGAGTTCAAGCTATAAGGAAGTTGTTGAAGAAAAATATCAACATTAATAGATTCAGTTTATTTTTATTTTTTATTTGTTTATATTGCTACCTAGCATCCGAAGGTAGTTTTAGGACACTGAGAAGCTAAGCTTATTGAAGCAGTGTCCTG
>REGM01000117.1:791176-855177 GCA_004194415.1 Aurelia aurita | reverse complement strand
TGGGGGGGGGGTGGATTCCACCCCCCTCAAGGTTTTTTGTGCCGCGTTTTTAAACGACATCAGTTATGTCCCCCAGTCTCCTTGACTTTTACTAATTATCTATTAGCTACATTTTGATGAAAAAAAATTTGAACAGTAGAACTCGCAGGTCACGTGACATGCCCATATTTTGAAGCAGGTAACAGCAAAATCGTTGTTTTTGATGATTTCAATGGCAAAATTTGCTTAAATTATGAAGTATTATATATCAAACGAATCAGCAAACAAAGGGCTTTAATTTGATACCGAAATTTCTGGAATTTGATAACGTCAGCATTTTTTTATTATGACGTCATTTTAGCCGCCATTTTGGGCTAATTAGCAATTTTTTTAAATATTTTCCACCTTTTCCCATTAAAAACACTCCAATGATGCATTTGTGATAGATTATCACAATTTTGTCGCTTCTTTTTGTCTATTTTTACATGGAACAAATTTATAACATAAATTACGTCATCAGAATTGAATAATTTCTACAAAAATATCATTCGAAAATCGCTATTTACAATAAAATAACATTTTTCAGCAAATATTTTGACAAACTAGACCAAAAACCGCATACAGTTCCCTCAAAATCTTCGTTCAACTCAAATTTAACTTGAGAACCTGATTTTGGCCAATTTTCAACTTTATGACGTCACTGTGACGTCATAGGGCGTGGCAACCACACCCAAATTGTGCTACATGTTGCAAATTACTTGCTCTATAACTGTGCCAAGTTATACTGAATTCTGGTGAGTCTAAGGCTGTTTTCAGAGGGGGGTGGAAAGCACCCCCCCCCCCATATATGGTAGCTTGAAAAAAGCCCATATGGATTAGGGTTAAGGGCCTTATGCAGTGAGGCTAATCCCGAGATGGAACAGGAGTCTATTTTAAGAAATTTCTGCGTCCACAAATTGTAGTTAGTACGTAGTTGGATGCGAGGGCATTTTTGAAAGAAAAAGTGACGTAACAATTCTTGCAATACAATAGGTTTCTGATAATACGCCAGTATATATCAAATCTTGAAATGGAGCGCTAAACCTAACCCTGACCCTGAACCTAACCCTAACCCCTCCCCTAACCCCAAAACTAACCCTAACCCAAATTTATTTCAATGTTAACCCTAACCCTAATTTATTTCAAGGTTTTGATATATTGGCGTATTCCCAGGTTTCTTCCTGAAATGCCGGCCCATCCAGCTAAATATCAACTAAGAGTTGCGAGCGCATACATTTCTTGGAACTGTGAGCTGGTGTATTGCAATCTGTTGCTCCTGGTTGACATGCCAGTACGAAGCGATTATGGATTGCAGACAATGGCATTTCTACGGCTGATTAGTCAAGTGACGAATGTAAAATAAAGACTGTAAAAGATACCCTGAAACCTAGGTAGATTACACAATCGTTGTGCATGAGGAAAGGGGTTGTTCGACTCCGTTAAGTTAAGAGAAGACATAAGCATTATCGAAAGAAGAAGGATAGATCTCAACTTCTGCAGCCTTCATTTTAGTTATCTAAAGTCTGTCACGTGAGATTTGCGATTACGCAAAATTACTAACGCAAAACAATTCAGTTTTTGTTATTCGCGGATATTTTCACGTGACATCTAATTTGAGACAGACTTTACTTTAGAAGCTGCAGTACTCTAAAAATCTTATTGCCCAAAGTTGTTTTGGCCATGCAACTGCCAGTTTATTGCAAAATACTGCAAAGTAGGTATCATTCGAAAGACCTTGGCGAGTGGAACGTGAATCCGGTAAGAATTATGACATTTTGGTGAGTGAATAGGGGTTTAGTCCCTTGGGAATTTTGGGAGATTTTTTGTTTTGCAAATTTTCTTACCTCCTATGCGCATGTCTTAGCAAATAATAATATGAAGTTCGATTTTGCATAGAGCTACTTGTTTGGCCGCTGCCTGTCATAAATTGCACTATGGTCAGTTCTTTCCTCCTATACATTCTCAATAAAATTTGACAGAAATAGCCTCGACCAGGGTCTATTCCGGAGCTCGTAGTTTCAGAACAATCAACTCTTACCTATTCTGATTATAGATTCCTAATCAGAAGACATTACGGTTTCACAAAATGCCAAATTTGATTTGCAAAATCGATAAACGAAAAACCTCAACGAATCCCCATGGTAGTAAACCCCCCTTTAATCACCAACATTTTATAGCCCTTGCAAGATTTAAGTTCTACTTCCTGAGCTCTTTCGGATGATACCTATTGCAATAAAATGGCAGTTCTATAGCGAAGACAATTTTGGTCTAGAAATCTTTTCGGAGTATTTTTGGCAATAATTTTTTGAATTGCCCACAAAAATATGGAAGAATTTTAATGCAGCCTGCTCAGTTTCTGAATTAGATAAGAATACGATTTAGGAGATTTAGATCTATCTTTCTTCTCTTATCAACCATTTTTGGCATGCACAATCAATGAGCTAGCTACCTCGTTTTCAGGGCATTGTCTGCAGTCTTCTTTGTTTACATTCATGGCTTGCCTAGTTAGCCGTAGAAATGCTCTTTTCTGCAATTGATGATCATGATAATCATGTCAATCAAAACCAATGATGCTATTGTTACAAAATCTGCCATTGTTATAAAACTTATCGCTACACCTTCTCTGTTAGGACACAGGCACAAAATATGGGACGCCTGCACTTTAGCAGACCAGCTTTGTGTCATATCTCTCGGGAATGTATTTGACCAAATACCCTACTAACCCTAACTAAACCCTACCTTACCCTAACTAACCCTAACTTACCCTAACTAAACCTAACTTACCCTAACTAACCCTAACTTACCCTAAAAAACTCCTTTTCCAAAACCTAGCCCTGAGCCTAATCCTTACCCCATGACGCATTAGATTCCCAACTGAGTTGGAAAGAGCATATTACTGTTGCACTCAACAAGATTTCACGAGGAGTAGGAATGCTTAAGTACTCCAAGAAATATCTATCTTTAGAGACTGTCCAGAAAATGTATTTAGTCACAGTAGAGCCACATTATTAGGTACTGTTGCTCGGTCTGGGGTTGCGCTGGTGATACCATCATACTAAAACTTCAAAAGCTACAAAATCGAGCTGCTCGTATTGTGACAAACAGTCCTTTCGATAAAACTTCGCTGCCGCTGATAGCTCAACTCGGGTGGCTAAATGTAAAAGAAATGGTTGATTTTGAAACAGCTACCATTGTTTATAAATTCCTTCATGGACTAGGGACTAGCACCTCCTTATATGCAGGACAGTGGCGGACTGGCTCATCATTTTTCACCGGCCATGGAGGACTTAAGGGGGCCCTAGTGGGCGTGGCCTGAAAAAATGACGGTGTGGTAAAGAGAAAATTTCGTCGCAATCAGCGGCATGGCTAGTGCAAATTAAGTGGGGGTATTAAAATGAGAGGGTCTGGGGGCAAAGCCCCAGGAAAATTTTCGGGGACACGCCTTCTACTTTGGCTTAGAACACTTCTACAAATCCCTTGTTTGCCAGTGCTAAAATAGAATTTTGACCATTTTGTAACAGATTTTTTATAAATTAGCATCCCACATCACTTTATTCATTAAAAGAATATACTGTTATATTTTCCCAACGTTGAACTAAGGCTCGTGCTGCACATTATTACTAATCGATTTTTAAATCCCCAAATCACCACGAAAAATTTTCTCTCTGTCCATTCACGTCGAGTCTTTTGAAAAATTGATCGATGTTTTGTTATCGTTTTCAGCGTTTTCAAGACCGAGAATTTTAAGAAACTCGATTACAGCTCAAGAAAAAGAAGACTAAATATTTTACAAATATCCTTGAATCTAATTATGAATTTTAGCTAAAATTAAGTCGTAAATCTTCAAAATCAGTACAGTGAACGATTTATCGTGGTCTGTCTAAAGTGGATAGTTTTTTGGCGCACGCGGTATGCAGGGTGTCCCAAATAAAAGGTAACAGATTTCATTAAGGTTAGCGATGCCAATTTAGCTCCAATCAATTCGCAATAACTTTTAAGTTAATCCTGAAAAGTTACCTTGAACATAGGCACCACGTTTATTGATATTGGTGCTTCCAAAGTTGAAATATTATTCTTTCAAATTCGAATAAGTTCAAATTTGACTTCACCTCCAAACCACAGCTTTGGCGTTTTGGCCTAAGCAAATTCCTGAAGCACATTGAAATGAAGCATGAAAATTAAAGAAAAACTGAGAAATGCATTATAGGTGAACTCCAACCTCGTTCCCAGGGTGTTCTTACGTCATACGCTAGTCACGAAGCCGAGTGAACACCCTGGTACACATTGCACCAATCTGTCCAGAAAATGGACAGATTAGCAGCCATTATGGATTTGCTGTTGGCTAGGTAACTCTAATTATTCCAACCTCGATTCCAAACAACAAAGCAACATTGTAGTGGTTGTTGCTTAGCGACTAGACTTTATTGTTGTTATTCAAATAATTAGTAAGATTTCGAGAAATAGCTTGTGTTATCTATTGTTTTCGAATAGCCAATCAAATTGCAGAACGGCCACTTGTATCCCAGAGTAGAGGTAGAGCAATGAACTCACTCTGGGGACGAGATTGGGTGAACTCTAGAAAATACTATATAATATGATCTTATTATTGTTCAAATTTTATCAAGGCTAGTATTGATTTATTCGCTGTTCTTCAAGAATTTGTTTAGGCCAAAGCGGCAAAGCTCTGTTTTGGAGGTCAAGGCAAACTTAAACTTTGGAAGCACAAAAATCAACCAGCAAGGTATCTATGTTCAAGTTACCTTTCCAGGATTTGTTTAAAACTTATTGCAAATTGATTGGAGCTAAATTCGCATTGCTAGCCCCTCCTAGCCCTGATCAAATCTGTTGTCGCTATTGGCTCACTTAAGTGACCGACAATGTCATAAGATTTTATAAGGCAAGTATTGGTTGTCATAGGTCCTCTCTTGGCGTCGATATTTTGACAGAAGCCTTATAAGCACACGTTTCATTTACCTAGTCTACGTTTCATTTACCTAGCGATCTCAATATATAATGAGATGTCCATTATTCGAAAGGGGACATCAACGAGAAAAATTTCTCTTTTTGCAGAAGGGGTCCTTTTTCAGCGGAAAGGGGCCCTTTTTGCCAGATTTTGAGAGTCCGCCACTGATGCAGGACATGTTTCACAAACTGTCTGATTCTAGGAATCGAGTCCTACGGAATACTGAAACAGATCTTAGGATCCCACTATGTAAAACATCTAATGGGCAACGTAGCTTTTCATATCTTGGAGTGACTGTTTGGAATCAATTGAGCTCCAAAATCAAAGCCGCCCCATCACTGGCGATTTTCAAAAACAGGCTAAAAACGTTTTTTAAAAGTCATCGAGATATTCCAAAATGAATATCACACATCGAATCTAGAGTTTGGTCAATTTTTCTCTCTTACAATTGAGATTTTCTTTTTTACGCTTATTCTAGAGCTTATAATTTAATCATAAAAACATACATTGTTATTAGTTTAGGTTTTTAGCAGGGCACATTGTAAATCAGTTTATTCTTTTTATAACTGAATGTATTACCCTGGGTAAATAATTAAAAATGAAATGAAAATTAGTTGCCGATATCGAAAGCTGGTCCGCTAAAGTGCAGACTGGCTGAAAATATCATTACATATTAATTTCTGGCACCTTTCAGGGAGTTTTAAATGCTGTGAAATTGTTCCTAATCATTTACTTGCAGGCTCAGAATATCAATAATTAGGCCTTCCGTGACGACCCCGACGAGTGGAGTTGCTGGCGTAGAACCAGTTTTATATTCCAATGACCCAAAGGACCTGCTGTTATTTTTGCCGTTCATATTCAGTTTATGGGTCCTTTGGGTCGTTCGTTCTCAGCGATTCTAACGACCCCAGCGACTCCAATGACTGCAACGACCCAATGTGAGCACTCTCCGTCGCAGAGGCTGTTGTTTGCAAACGAGCAAAACGTGAAGCTCCGAAGGAGCAAAGAGCGCGCAGCACGTCCTCCGGTAATACAGCCTCTGCGAAGGAGAGTGCAATGTGAGCCAAGCTGGAAGCCTTGTTCCACTGGATGGTTTGGGTCGATAGAGTCGCTAGGGTCACTGGAAAACGTGTGTCCACTGGGTCGTTTGAGGCATCACCCCATTCTTCACAGCGACACAAACAGCCCAAACGACTAAGTGGGGCCAGGGCTACTCTTCAAAAAATGAGGTGAGTGGCGGAGCGGCTTATGCAGTTTCCGTTACGTAATAACTGGAGTTAAAGGGAATCGAAGCACATATAAGCCTTTGATAAAAATAGCCGTGCAAAGACAATAGGCCGTGACACATATTTGGGTGATTGATGTACGTCAACAGGAAATACTGATATCTGATAGGCTAGAATTTGACCGCAAATGGCTTGAGCCACTTTATATGCTTAGATTCCCTTTAAGCTTGGCTGCGTGATGTCAAAATCCGGATGGGTGACTTTCCAGATGCCTGACCAAGCAACACACCCCACCGAAGGGACGTTAAACCAGGGGTCCCATGCCTGGATGCGGCATGCATAGCAGGCCTAAATTAGCAGTAATATAGTTCGAAATCTTTCCAGCCTACTTAGAATAAAGTAATGAATAAATAAATTGCAAATTCTTTTTCATTACTTAGGAGAGTTATAAGTCGACATACATATCTACAGACAGTATTGGCAATTTCTTTCACATTCTCAATGGCAACGTGTATCGACAACGCCCTGGCCAGACCCAGGCTGAAATCTTTACAATTGAATCACCAAAAGCTGTTTTATCGATGAGCGGTCGCCCCGTTATTATTACACAAGATGGAGAATTGAAGATGCTTGGTGATAAAGGTATGATACTTTACACCAGATGTACCTAAATAGGGGCAACAGATTTCAATTTACCTACCAATGACTTTATTGCGTCTGAAATTGTTACCTCCTAGTCCAGAATAGAAGAGTGGTTTGGAATAGATGGGGTGGGTGGAAAACTTCCGGAATCCTACTAATAAACAGGGTGTCTGGAATAACCGGGGTGGGTGGAAAATTCAATCTGCAGTGCTGGAAAGGGGCAAAGCTCACAAGTTGTTTTGACTGTAAAAACAACTTAGAAATCATAAAAACTATTAAAAATGAAAAATGCAGTTTGAGTCACATCTCGGGAAAGATGATTTCACATGTTTCACATTTCAAAAAACCCGAAATTAATAAACGCGGGGTCTGGAATAAGCATATCCTGGGTGGGTATTTTTCAAAATTAAGGGTCAAATGCACTTTGGCGGACACAGCTTCCAAGGAAAAACAGAGGTTGAATTGAATTATATTGTAAAAACTGATTGCTGATTGGCTTTCTAAACAATAGCGATAGAAATTCTATCATCTGATTGGATAATGCCAAATTCGAACGTGATTCGACTGATTTGCACTTACAAGAGAACGTCAAAATGACCTAAACATGGCCTAAAACTGCAGCAGAAACCGGTGATCGCTATATCCTTTTTTGGTTTAAATTTTTAGGGGCTGCCACCCCCAAACCCCCGCTTGTTCAGTAAGTATACTTCAATCTAAGTACTGATGCATTTTCCACCCAAAAATCGGTACAAAATTCAAACACAGGGAAATGTTAAAAGTGTGTCTGCTAAAGTGCAAAGTAGCCAAAATTAATAAGCAAGGGGGGGGGAGATGTTAATTCCGGACTCAAGAGTAATGTCTGAATTTTTTAAGTACAGAAAATCAAAAGAAAGCATTTTGATGTTTGAGAACTGTCTGGGAGAGAGCAGGAGGGAAAAATGTAATGGAGTTTTTGCGCATGCGTCTTGGGGCCATATTCTCGTGGAAGGAAGCGCGCCATTCTCAGAAGAGCTATAATCATTTTAGGTAAGTGGTAATGCCTAACATTATAGTATAGCTGGGAGAGCTACTTTGCGAAACGTCATCACGGGTTTTCAGTAAAATCTACTATGTATGTATGTATGTAGAATTTCGCCATTAACTTAAAGATATAATAATTATTTAACAAAGAAAAGAGATCTAATTACAATATTTACAAGTATAAATATTACAGGCAAAAGCTACAAAAATCTAATTTAAAATCTAATTTAAAAACACCCCATGGTTAAAAATGGCAGGGATAGCATTAAAAGGTCAATGCAACCTTGTTTCCATAATGGTCCCTCCAGGAGTGCTATTAAAAAGAAAAAGAAAAGAGTTTTCATGAAAAACAGAATTTTGTGTCTAAACCGGAAAGAAAATCCTTTAAAAATATTAAATAAGCATGTCTGGCTGCTTTTAGATTTCTAATAAAAAATGTAGGGGCTATCATCAAGACTTTGGAGATTTGTAAAGAATTGATCTTTGACCTTATGTTTGAAACTGTCGATGTTTGTTGCAGATTTTATGTCTGAGGGTAGGCTGTTCCATATTTTAGGTCCTAGATATGAGAGACCATTTTGTCCTGTGTTGCTTTTTCGGAAAGGTTGAATTAGTTTGTTCTTAGATCTTCGAGTAACCCGGCTCTGGCCAACTGGTAAGAACATCTCTGACATATACGATGGGGCTGCATTATCAAAAAATTTGAAAACCTTAGCAGTAGTGCATTGCTCAAACCTTTCTTTTGTGGGGAGCCAATTTATAGTTTTAAATTCTTTTACTCCTATATGTGCTCTGTTGTTCAGATTCAAGCAGAACCTGATACATTTATTTTGAGCTGTATGAATTTTTTTGGTTAATCTTTTATTCAACATTGGAAGCCAAGCACTGCATGCAAAGTCAAAATGGGGTTGGCAAACAAACAAAGACAGAGCCAGATCTCCAATGTTCAACTAACAAATTTTACTCGAGTGACGAGTAAATCTAACGTCTGTAAAGCCTTGTTCTAACTGAGCAGTTATTAATACGAACACAATAGTGATAATTTCTCACGTAATAAACAAGCTTCTCGCTCAGTGTTGTAAAGGCTAAATAGTGCGAAATGCTTTATAATACGAACGACTCTTCATGATCAAAGCTATTCCTAATTGATTTTCACTTTGCCTGTGTTCCAGACCACTCATACCTTTGAGTAGTCTGGAACACAAGCTAGAATTCAGCAATATTTGATAGAGGCCCCCCCATATTTGTACGTGAAGCGTTATTTGGCTAATTTACGCACGTGATTGCGTGATTTTGATATTATTGGCTCGTGAATTGGTGATCAGAGACTCCTTCGTGCAGCGTGATTTGATAAAAATTGGGTCGTTATTTCGTGAAATGGACTTTTGAAGAACGTGATTGATTGATGCGTCTTGATCGTTGATATAAACTTTTCCTACTTTCTTGTGTATTTTCAAGTTAATCACAAACCGAAAATCACAAGTTCTTGGCAATGATTTGATTCTTAAGCTACGAAGTGTATTTGCCAGTTATTCAAATAAAAACACAAACCTGACTACAGCATTCCTAAGCTTTTGCAACGTGATCGTGAAAATGCTGTTTTATAGTCCGTGATGGCGTGAAAAACGAAAAATTGACTCGTGAATCCGTTATCCAGGGGTACTATGGGGGGGCCTCTTGATAGTTACGTCCTATAAACAAGCTGAGTTAGAGGAACGAGAAATCTGTTCACGTTATCAACACGTGAGTATTTCCTTCGCAAACAAAACAAAGGTAGCTTGAAGCGAAGTTTTCTTCTATCAAAAACTCTCAGCGGAAGGCACATTAGTAGAATAGCTAATAGCAGACCTGGAGTTCCCATTGATAATTTGATCATAAGAATATCACCGAAAATTCTTGGACTGAAAGCAGAATTAAGCGGAAGCTGAGGCAAAACTCGCTTAAGTGGAGAGCAAGAGCTACACAAGGATGATGCAGTAACAGCAGTCCGTCCTTTCGCGAGATGGAAGCCAGTTTTGGTCGATGAGACTTCTCAGATACCGGTTGAGCCAAAAAAGTTTCTGGGTTTAATGGAATTTTACTCATAAATCATCCATGAATTTCGATAAATCAGTGTCTAATTGATAGGAAAAAAGGTTGACTAAGATGTTAAACTTTATCAATTAAAATCTGTCTTACCTTTCCAAAGTTATGGCCATTTTTCTTCGGAAGCTGTTTCGGGAAAATGCCTGAAAAAGGAAAAAAAGGTTGATCAAACTGTGTCCAGTTTTCAGCTTCAAAAAAACCGTCAAAGCGCAAGAAAATCCATTAAAAAAACTCGGGGTAGGCCTAAAGGCCAGTGTGTGTGAAGATTTTTGAAAAATCAAGGAAGCTGATTTTTGGGTAGCCTAATCAGTAATTTTCAAAGCGAATAAAATATTAAAAATTCAGCATAAAAGTCATAAATCAAGTCAAAATTTCAGTATTAAGAAGAATTTTGAAAGTTAAGAAATTGCTCGCATGGCTTTTGCAGAATAGTATTTCAAACAGTAGTATTTATGAATATCTCACCATTCAAACATAAAGTCTATAACATGGATGCGCTTTCATACTGGTTAATTTCATAAATTCCCACAGAATATCTGATGCTTATTCTCTTTAAGACGCATTGGTGATAANTTAAGGTTACTGTAACCCTTCAGACAGCGATTAAGAAACTCTACTTTTCACGGCCGTTCCTTAAACTATACCAAACAAACTTATATGTTATTCGAAGCAGAATAAAATGTAGAATACCATAAAAATATGACCAGTTGATTAAATAAAAACGCAAATGATTTATTCCAGATTTTAGGCGAAATTTACCACCCTTGGGAAAAAATCTTGGTGTACCTCATCGGGCATTGTTCGACCAAGACTATCTATTTACCTAAGACTTAAGGTCCTGAACTGCAAAAGGGTGTCACGAATTTTTGATAAAACGTACTGTCTAGAAATAATTCAATTTTAAATTAATGTTAATGTCTGAAATGTATTTTTTAACTTTTAAACCCTTATAAAAGTCGGACCAGTGGATCTATCACAAATCGCTGACACCCTTTGGTAGTTATATGCTTTGTGACCCTGTATGCCAAGTGTCAAGCGATTTGATTGGCCCGTTAGGTACACCAAGTTTTTTTAGTACCCACCAGCCCCGGAATCTTGTTTCGAGAAATCAGGCTTTCGTCAAATTGAAGCAGAACGTGCGGGAAAAACGATTATGCTTGAAAGTGCAAACATAAAGCCGCAGGTCAAGCAATAAGGCTTTAGCGCGGTCTTGGTCAATCGTTATATCAAGAAAATAACAGCAGGGGATGTTGTGAATAATATAGCTGCAAGGTCAAGTGAGTTTACTTTAATCCTCTGAAGTCTATTCCCGCATTTTTTGAGAAATATGATTGCTTCTTTTAAAATGCTCAAATTTCCCAGTAATTGTGGTTATTTCTGGAAATGAGTTGGTTGAAACGGTACTCAAATACTTAAACCATCGGGATATGAGGAAAACGAAAAATCGATAAATTTGTGTTTGAAGGGTTACAGTAACCTTAATAGAACAATCTGCAAAATAATCTTTGCCTAATTCTTTCCACAGGTTAGCAAAGTTACAGCGAACTTATTTAAGTTATGCCCAAGGTGGTAATCATCATCATCATCATCATCATCATCACCATCTCATCATCGTCATCGTCATCGTCATCCATTTATTTACAGTAGACGAAGGAAATAATATTAACAGCTCTTTAAATATAGCTAAGTTAAGACTACTTTACATTAAGTGCAATTTTACTAGATAAAGGGTGGGTGGAAAGATGAATATAAATACTAATTACATCAGGATAAAAACATAAATGTCTATCATGTTGGGAACCCAACCTGTGGTACATATACTTTTTGCAGAGCCTACAGTTGCATCATGTCATGGGCCACATGAAGATATAAAGATAGGCCTAAAGCCCACTAATCGACATCTCTATCTTTTTCGTTGGCCATGGTTGCATTGATCACCCACGATACCAGCAGCACCTAATTTGCTTTTAAATACTGGTAACAGATGAAGGTGAAGTTGCGGTTTTTACTAAATTCTCGAAGTTGTTGTGGCGCAGTGGTGTAATCCTCTGATTTTGCAGCCAGAACAGTCAGGTGGACAGGGTTCGATTCCAGGTAGAGCCCCACCATTTGAGCGTCATGAAAAGGGGTCGCGGACTCGATTAGGTCTTCTCTACTTCTGCCATCCCAGCACTTGGCGCTAAAAAACGCAACTTCACCTTCACCAACAGCGTCAAATATATTCTATGATATGTTCAAGCTCGGGCGGTAGGGAGCTCTGATTTAAAAATTAGATTTACGTATGATACATCAAGAGTCTTCCTAGTTTATTATTTTATTCGTGATATATCGTGTCTGTTTCTTTCTGTCTCTAAATCTCCTGCGAAGGCACCATTTCAATCCCCGCGCGTGGCAGAGTGACGTGGCCTACAGCCATTATGCCACTCAAACGGACCACACCTGAGTGGCATAATGGCTCTAGGTCACGTCACCCTGTCACGCGGGGATTTAAACGGCCATTCGATATATCGCGGACGAAATAATTAACTAGGAAGACCTCGATGTATCATACGTGAACTAATCTTTAATTCCCTACAGCCCGCTAGCCCGCGCGGTTGAATGACGGAGAGCGGTCTACACCATCAAACATTCATTCTTGAACATCGTCAATCATATGTACGACACCGTTTGAGGATGTTTTTGTGTAATGCTGTTTTATCGTGCAGACTGACTTATATTTGACAGAGAGTGATTTAGAACCTGCCAAATATTCAGAAATGTGCATTTTACGTTAGGGCACACGATTTAGCGGGATAAAGTTTCCATCCCAGTGCTTATTTTGTTATGAATATAATTTCAGTCCTTTTCAAGAATACAGGGGTGAATAATCTCTACTGTGGAAAGTTTAGAGTGGATTAGAGCTAGGATGGAGTTAGCTGTTTGTTATTTTCCTTCATACCTTTCTTTTTAGCAACGGCATTCCAACGGATCAGCAGCTTCTATCCAAGAAAGAAGACGGAAGGTAAGAAACAGCGAAAAGCACGATTGTCGCCGATGAACTACGGTGTTTTTGGAAGCATCGGCGACCATCACCGACCATCGCTGATGCGTAGGATAAATGATTTTATGAAAACAGAGCATCAGCGATAACAATTGATCTTGCTTACTTTCCGCCCCATTTCTTCTTTTCCCAGCAAAGCTTGAGACAGATCTAGACCCCAGACGACTGAGAAAAGTACGACTTTTGCAACAAGCAAAAATGCCGAATTACGATTTCCAAAGATTGATTTTCAGTACCATCGGCCGTCGGCGCCATCATCGGCCATCGGCGTCGATGCTCTGTCTGCGATGATAGCCGCAGAGTAAAGATAAAGTCAAGGTTTCGTAATTTTTATAAGAAACCTGTGCAAATTTTGGGTTCTTTTGGCGACATCAGCTGGTTAAAAGTTTTAGGGTTATAAACAACACGATGAACACGATGAGTTCGAAAAATCTGGTTATTTTGACTTGATAAAATGAGGCAGGTTTAGCTGCCGAAATTGGCATCCGGAGGAAAGAGGGACCTTTGTCCTTCGTTTGGACTCTGGATCGCCGATAATTAAAGTTTCAATCTCCTGAGAATTTAGATGGGTTCTCTTTGTGAAACGGACAACTTGAAAACGAAGCTTTAGGGTGGAGGGGAGGATGAAAACAGCGATTGTATTTTGTTTATATTGCCCGGCAAATTTTGCTTACTTCTGCTTGCCGAGCAATGTTAGCGATGCTGCCAAATGGGAAAAAATTTCGTCACAAGCAAATCTTAAATGCAAGCAATGTTTACTCAACGTGCCCTAGGTTTATGCCCTATGTGAAGTAATTCATTTGGAAATTGCTTCCCTGGAAGCTATATTATTATTTTTGTAATCAATTTTCAATGACATTCGCGTTGTTGTTTGCATTGCAGGAACAGTGGGAGGAGAAATAATCATCGAAATCGAGGTTTCATTTCGATTTCGAGACTTACAATATCATGCAAGTTTTAGAGATCTCTCTGGAGTGGAAAGCAAACTTATTCATCCGAAGGTTGAGGACACGGTAAAGAAATTTAATATCTTGTTATGGAAAATAATCATTGACCGGACGGAGTCCTACGATCGGACCGGACAAAACTCATGAAACGAGCCTGTAAATACAAATCTCTCTGTATATTAATTCTCCCCCTTCCCCCATTTCAATGTTGTTTTTTAATCAAATGTCCGAAATGAAAAGTACATTACACAACTTATCACGAAGACACAACATTTAATTGGGGGGGGGGGGAGACTATCATTTGTTTCTTAATTCTCCAGAAGAGATTAAGAATATAATTAATTGTAATCTTGTCGCATCGAATTTTGTCCGGAATTGTGCCGGAAAGCATATATAAGCCTTTGGCAAAAGTAGCCGTGCAAAGATAAAATGCCATGACACGTGCCGAACCATATTTAGGTAACTTATCTAGGTCAACAGGAAATACTGATATCTGATAGGCTAGAATTTGACTGCAAGTGGCTTGAGCCACTTTCATATGCTTAGATTCCCTTTAATGTTATTTATACCTAGTTCATATCATGTGACGATACCCTTGTGAAATCACCGGTAACAACGCATCGGTATTCTGGCCGGGGGGGGGGTAGTTGAATTTCATTAGTACGAGGGTGTGCACTCTAAGAAATAATTATTAGACCCGGCTCTAGAATATTTCCCTCCAAATGATACCCGGCTTTCCAAATGAAAATCGGCGAAAAGTATACTCCAAAACGTAAAAATACGCTGTGCAATATTGACATAACAGCCCGCTCTAGCTAAATACCCTTTTAAACAACCGGCTTTAGAAAAATTACGTTCTTTCGATACCCGGCGCTAGAAAAAAAGAAGCGAAAACGATACCCGGAAAGGAGTGCACATCCCGTCAGCAAACATTTGTGCATTGTTGCCTATGTATGGTGAAAATCATCCTCTGTTGGCCTTTATGCAGATGCTTGCTAGTTCCTTTTCGTTATAAGTTATAAGCTAGTTGCTTTTCGTTGCAATAAAATAAAAAGAAAGATTTCTCGGGAGGACATTTATGTGTTTGCTAATATTTTCTTATGTTCGCAGATGAAACAAATATTCGCAGAAAGTAATTCTTTTGTCAAGTCATCATATGGAGAAATTAGGTGAGTTCTGTTTTCTGATATCTAGCTTTCTGTAAGTTTGAAAAATCTTAAATCACGAAAAAAATCTAAGGTTCTCTGAGCGATTCTTGTGAAATTCTAACTCACTGCATCTAGGCTAGCTTACTGAACCAGTGGTGTGCCCTAATTGACTGTTTTAGATAGACAATGTCAGTTAAGAAGACGCCTGCAAAGTGTATTTGTTGATGAGAATGAATCACAAAGCAAGATAGGATCTTAGACTGCGTTCACACGATACCGGCACAATTTGAAAACGGTGAAAAATGTGACGGATAGGCCTCCCGTTCACACGAAAACGACACATTTTTTTGCCGGCAGATTTTGAAAACGGTAGATTTTGAAAACGGAACTCTAACTGGCACATTTTGAAAACGGCATTGTGTGGACACTCGAAAACGATGGGAATGGAAATATTTCGACGCTTTCAAAACGAGGCTGATCGATTCTTAAGGTGTAGGTACATTTATTTGGCATCAAATTCTTGGGGAGATTTCAACAAGTTTGTTACCGTCAAATTTCGTACCGTNGAGTAGCGCGAGAGTTTGCTTTAGGTGAACAAACAAAATTTTATTTTGCCGACAGAGAAGGAAGAAGGCTGTTTTACTTCAGGTATTTATCCTTTAATAATTACAAATTATTGTTACAGAAGTGGAAATACATCCAATCTGTTTCTCCCAGCTTTCATAGACTGACATTTCAAAATACGAGAGAAAAATTCTGTTGGCTTGCAATTTTCTACACTTAAAAAAAATGTTTACGCTAATGAAAACATTTTTTATTGATCTCTATTTTAAATCTTTGACGGAATAACTAAGACTACGTTCACACGATGCCGGCACATTTTGAAAACGGTGAAAAATGTGACGGATAGGCCTCCCGTTCACACGAAAACGGCACATTTTTTGCCGGCAGATTTTGAAAACGGTAGATTTTGAAAACGGAACTCTAACTGGCACATTTTGAAAACGGCATTGTGTGGACACTCGAAAACGATGGGAATGGAAATATTTCGACGCTTTCAAAACGAGGCTGATCGATTCTTAAGGTGTAGGTACATTTATTTGGCATCAAATTCTTGGGGAGATTTCAACAAGTTTGTTACCGTCAAATTTCGTACCGTTTTCAAATTGTGCCGGTATCGTGTGAACGCTAGCTAAAATTTTGCTACCGCCACATTTTTCACCGTTTTCAAAATGTGCCGGCATCGTGTGAACGTAGTCTATCACAAATTCGTTTTTTTCTGACGACTTGCTTGTTGTTTCTAAGATAGCATAATATTTTTGCTGTAGGCAAATTGTTAATGGCTTGACGTGATATACACGGTGTCTCAAAAAATGTCAAAATACAGTTGAAAAAAAGTTAATATTGTTGTTATATAACACTATTAACCAATTTTCAAATCTTGAACAAATTCAAATACAACGCTAAAGCCCTTTCTTGCTGTATTTCGCTGATTTGCTTAGTTGAAAGGAATTACTGTTTTCGAAGCAGCACTTATTTTGCTTTTCTTGTGCTATGAATCAACAACCATTTGTCAGATTGACTCAAACCAAGTCTCGAACTCTAAGTTGAAGCCTATGCTATGTAGCTGTATAAAAACGGGACAATTGATATTACAGCTCCTCCACAGCTGCACAAACGGGGCACAACATTTTTGGGACACGCTGTAAATTTGTCAATCTTGTCCTGAATCTGTTTGAGATGAATTCGTTTTTTTCTTGACTAGCTTTGAATTAACTAGGATGATCGTTTTTACAGCACCGGGGAACAGATTTCATTCGTCTGTCCTGCAAAGAACCCATGCAGCAATCCACTTGATGTAAAATTCAAAGGACATCTATATTTCTCATATATCTCGTCTTTTGAGAGAGAAATATTGGTATCTGATACGTTTGATGGCCTTGGAACTTATTGCCAAGACTTCGAATGCAGTTTCAAAATGGGTGCAACACATAAGCAAGGTAGGGACAATATGCCACCTCCTCTTCGCATCGAGGCTCACTATGCGGAGCACAGCTTTTGTCACTTTCTGAGTAGAGATACATTCGTATGAGCTATTTCAGCCCGCTCTTGACAGCAATAAATCAAACAACCGTTTAGGTACCCGCCAACGCCCTTTGTGTCCTCAATATACAAAGTTAAACCAGGTTACAACAAGCTTAAATTAAACCAGTTTAGATGTGAATTGTGAATTGTGAAGGTGAAGTTGCAGTTTTTAGCTCCAAGCGCTGGGATCGCAGAAGTAACTAAGCGCTAATCGAATCCGCGACCCCTTGCCATGACGCTCAAGGGGTGTTGGTAGGATTTGAACCCCGTCCGCCCGACTGTTCTGGCTGCAAAGTCAGTGGATTACAACACGGTGCCACAATACCTTCAATAGTTTTTACCTGGACTAAAGGTTTGATTTCAATAGGTTTACCTGGACTAAGCTATACGCAACAAGGCAAATTTGTTGAAATTAGTATTATTATTTCATAATCATCATCAGTACTTTATTTTTTACAGTAGGCGAGAATTAATTATAGCTCAAATTTACAGCTAATTTAAGCCTACTCTACAATACAATATATACAATATTGCAAAAAAAAAATTTAAATATATCAAGGCTAATTACATGAGGATAAAAACATAAAAGTCTATCCTGTTAGGAACCCAACCTGTGGTATATATACGTTGCAAAGCCTGCAGTTGCACTTGTAACCTTTCCAGCACCTTATTTGCTTTTTTTTAAATTGGAAGGGTGCTAGAATCTTTTATCTCATGTAGTAATACCTGCCACATCCTATTTCCAGGGANGCGACCCCTTGCCATGACGCTCAAGGGGTGTTGGTAGGATTTGAACCCCGTCCGCCCGACTGTTCTGGCTGCAAAGTCAGTGGATTACAACACGGTGCCACAATACCTTCAATAGTTTTTACCTGGACTAAAGGTTTGATTTCAATAGGTTTACCTGGACTAAGCTATACGCAACAAGGCAAATTTGTTGAAATTAGTATTATTATTTCATAATCATCATCAGTACTTTATTTTTTACAGTAGGCGAGAATTAATTATAGCTCAAATTTACAGCTAATTTAAGCCTACTCTACAATACAATATATACAATATTGCAAAAAAAAAATTAAAATATATCAAGGCTAATTACATGAGGATAAAAACATAAAAGTCTATCCTGTTAGGAACCCAACCTGTGGTATATATACTTTGCCAAGCCTGCAGTTGCACTTGTAACCTTTCCAGCACCTTATTTGCTTTTTTTTAAATTGGAAGGGTGCTAGAATCTTTTATCTCATGTAGTAATACCTGCCACATCCTATTTCCAGGGAAGGCTATAGTCTCGATTCCAAATTTACTTACACTACTTTGAAGCCGGTTTAATTTTGAGTGTGAATTCTACATACGCCTTATGTGCTGCTTTCTTTACTATAGTAGATTCAATTGACGTTTCGTTTTAGGAATTTTTTATTAAATTTATCTGGTTATCAGAGAGGAGCTCACGATCCAGCATCTTCCTTACTTTCTAGCTTTGGCAACGCCAGCTAAGATTGAACTTGTCAACAAAACAATGACATCATTGGCATTACAATATCACGCTCGCAATGGGCAAGGTGCCCATATAGGATACAACATAACATACAAGGGAATATATCAATCAGATACAAGTAACGTTTCTCAACAAGAATACGTCCTCCGAGATGGTTTGAAGTTTACTATTTCGTCATTGCATGTATACACTGAATATGCACTTACAATAACCCCACTGGAAGTTCAAATGGTTCTCGCACCAGTGTTGCTTACGCTGACTACTCAAGAAGGAGGTAAGTGTTAGTCGGAGGTAGTTAGCCTAGGGGAATTGCCCAAGTCATCTTGAAAGAAAAGAAAGGACGATTTGTTTCCAACAGCTCACATCTGAATAGCCGATGATTTTTGGTTCGGCAAACGGCATTTTTATCTTGATTTTGACCAATAGTAATGAACATTGTGAATTACTTGCAATTGGGTCTTATTACAAACATCCGGTCAAGCAAGTTGTTTGCTGCTGGGATGTCCCTCTCTTAAGACTATGGTTGGAATAGTTTATATTGAATTGTAAGTTTCATACATAGTGGAACTCGCTGACTATAAGTCCTCTCCCACTATGGATGGCACTTAGTTTATCAATCTTGTTGTTTTTTAAATAGTTTGTTTGTTTTTTATGAATTTAGAAAAAAGCAAGTTCACACACGTCTCATGAATAATTGATGATGAGCTGTTCAGAACAACTCGTCCTTTCTTTCTCTTTCAATACTGTTATGTCTGCCATGTTTGTTTTGTTTGTGGTTGTTGCTGTACTTGTGGTTGTTGTTGTGGAGAGGGGGAGAGGAAAAGGCCTAGATGAAGAGGGCTGAAATAATTAGCTTTTTGAAGATTATGCGCGTTGAGTTCATGTTTAAATAGTATGAAAGATATCATTTGACAGTTAATTCTTTGTTCCTGCTCTGAGACTTTATAAAAACGACTTGTGCAAGTCCACTAGCCTAATGCATAATACTCTTGCCTCCTGTACTTAAAGTCGAAGGCTCGAATCCCATCACTACACTGTTGCCTGAAGATTAACCATTTCTATTCGATTTAGAAACTCCGTTCTTAAAATTTCTCAGGGAAGCCTCTCATGAATTTCGATGCTGTTTTCCTTTCAATGCAGTGATAAAGGTTTCACAAAAGAGGCATTTTCCGACAATTTTAAAGGGAGCGGCCTCAAAAATTTTCCTGAAGTAGAAGCCAGCACTCAAACTACAGAACAAAGAACTTCAGGGACCTACAAATTCCAAAAAATAAAATGGAATAAGTCAAGAAAGGCTTTCACTATTCGGCTCTTAAAGCTTGGAAAGATATTCCCATTGATATCAGAGAGCTCCCTACAATTAATGGATTAAAAAAGCATCTAAAAGGTTATATTAAGAGCTGAAATCAACTCTAAACACGACTCCCTGGAAGAGCAGCTGCCATGTAGATAGATTACTTTACATGATTTTTAACTTTAACTGTATATACAATATTTAATGTAACTATGACAATTTATTTTTTCACTTTATTGAGTTTATATAGCTGAAGGGATTTTTGTGTATAAAGAGTTTAAAAATGAAAATGAAAGCCCAGGACGCCGAACTCGGCTTGCTTCACCTGCATTCAATCTCAGACCCCCCCCCCCCTCCCACCCCAATACGTTTCTTGTGCCAACGGGGGTATATATTACCAATGACCAATGTGTAAGCTTTAGATTTGCAAACATCGTCACATGACCAAAACGCTGATTTTATTTTTCCCATTCTTTAAGACTTCAAATCTATTGACATTTTAAAATTTGGAACAATTTGAACTTCAAATTTTGATTCTCTTGTTAATTCAAATTCTGAACTCCAACCACTCGGTTTTCAGATAATTTTTAGTGACAGTTTTGCGGATGCTTCTTTCGTCAGCTCTTTTCATCAACGTATCTTATTACTTCTTCTCTAGTTCCCACAACTGCTCCGCAAATTCAACTTCAAGAAAAGAGTCAACATTCATGTTCCCTTTACATCAATAACTCAATACCAACTTCGAACTGGAGAGGAACCAAACGTGGATACCGTTACTTTTACGCTCCACTTGTGAATCTGACAGACAGCCTGAAGATGAAGTTCAATGATTCACAGACACATTTCTTTCAACTCAAGACTAACAATAATTTCCAGCAGAGGTCTTTTAGTATTTCTCAACTTGAAGCGTTCACACAGTATGTTTTCTATGTTGGTGGATTCACAAATGGAGGATTGGGGCCAGTTTCGAGAATTGAATGTTTTACTCTAGAAGGAGGTAACTAAAATAACATCTTTTAGACGTTATAGTTCAACAGTTTGACTACAGTTGTATAGTTTTTGGCAGTTGCACAGTGATCCAGAATGCAAAAATGAAGGAAGAAAATGCAAAACGTAAATTTAATCAAAACAGACATCATGATATATAGTCATAAAGAGGATATCTCAAGGAACAAAACACAGCAAAAAGTAGACTTTTGGGACTTCTGAGTCCGGAGATACTCGCTTGCAAAGATTGATGAAATTGAAATTGATGTTAACTTTTCATGTAAATTTTGGTAGATATTTACAGAATGCTCACTAAAGCAACAAATTCATTTGCTAATATCTCTGCCCAGGATTATCCAATNAACTTCGAACTGGAGAGGAACCAAACGTGGATACCGTTACTTTTACGCTCCACTTGTGAATCTGACAGACAGCCTGAAGATGAAGTTCAATGATTCACAGACACATTTCTTTCAAATCAAGACTAACAATAATTTCCAGCAGAGGTTTTTTAGTATTTCTCAACTTGAAGCGTTCACACAGTATGTTTTCTATGTTGGTGGATTCACAAATGGAGGATTGGGGCCAGTTTCGAGAATTGAATGTTTTACTCTAGAAGGAGGTAACTAAAATAACATCTTTTAGACGTTATAGTTCAACAGTTTGACTACAGTTGTATAGTTGTTGGCAGTTGCACAGTGATCCAGAATGCAAAAATGAAGGAAGAAAATGCAAAATATCGCAAAACGTAAATTTAATCAAAACAGACATCATGATATATAGTCATAAAGAGGATATCTCAAGGAACAAAACACAGCAAAAAGTAGACTTTTGGGACTTCTGAGTCCGGAGATATTCGCTTGCAAAGATTGATGAAATTGAAATTGATGTTAACTTTTCATGTAAATTTTGGTAAATATTTACAGAATGCTCACTAAAGCAACAAATTCATTTGCTAATATCTCTGCCCAGGATTATCCAATTTTCGTTCTGTTTGTTTCAATTGATAAAAGTTACATGTTAGCTTACATAGGAATCAGTAATTGCTTCTTCTGGTATATGAATTTTTGTTCTCGCTGTTTTTCCTAAATATACTTATTTTCCGGAAATGAACTCCCAAAATACGTAATTTTTTAATTAAAAGTACAAAATAAAAAAATTAAGGCAAAATATGTCTACCAAACCTAAATTTTCTTAAAGCAGCACATTTCAGCAGATGGTCTGCCAAATCAATTATTCAGGATCGTGCAGGGGAACATAACACAATAGGGGCCAATAGAAGCACGACACAAATTTCCATCTTCCAGAGAAGTAACCACTATTGTTTCTCTTTAGTCCCAAAATCATCACCTACAGATATGAAAATATTTTCTATCAATCCAACACATGTGAACATCACTTGGCAGCCCATACCAGATGATCCATTGTTGTGGTGTACATTCAATGCAAGTACGACTGGATACAACATTTATTTCAAGGAGACTAGCTATCCATGGCTTGAATACTTGAATAAAACCGTATTTGCAGAGGGCAACAAAACATCATTTGCAATTATTGGACCATTAGGAGCTGCAAGGGAATTCTCTTTTGAGATCGCTGCAACAAATCATATAGGAGCTGGCAACAAGACTGATAAATTCTGTGTGAAGATGCCTGACGGAGGTTTGTCTATTCTGTTAGTTAACCATTACACGTATTTTTTATAAGAAACTAAGAATTTGAGCCATTACTGAAAATTTCTTAAAATTATCAGATTTTTAGTACTCGGAGTTGGTGACGAGTTTCTTACGACTTCCATAACAATCTTCATGTTTGCCACCTGTGCCCTCGTGAACATTTCAAAAAGTTTTTTTAAGGCTTTCCAATGTTTAGACATTACTCAAGCACCTTCCAAGTAATATGATACAGGAAACAAGTGGAAATAAAGTAAAAATATGCTGAGGATTTCCTGTATTAAAATGAATGGTTTTTTAAGTCATATTTTCCCAGTACTGGAGTTTCTCAATTTTTTGGGGATCTGAGAGTTGAGTTTCTTATAAGCAGTTTCTTATAAAAAAAAAATATGTGTATTTCACGTTTGGTGCAATTTAACCTCAGGGGCCACAATGCAATTTGCGCATACAATGCAACTTATTAGTGAGCAAAAATTGCACTTTGTAGCATACCATTGTTTTCATGCAACGCAGCAGATTTTCCGGGGAAAATGCTGCAACAAAATGGTTTTTTTCCATTTTGTTGCGCAAGATATTTCGTGTTGCAAGTGATGTAGCATTTTGCCATCAATTTTTTCTCCTATGGTACATGGATAAACTTCTCGTGCATCCAATGCAATAACATTGCTTGCACGCACAAGCTAAGATTGCACTGTTGCCCCTGAGCTCAACAAGGGCAAGTTTTGTGACAATAGTATCCGAGCTTTTGGTTGACAAAGCGATTAGTGACTGTAAACAAAGGGATTTCTACGGCCGATTAGCCAAGCCGCAAATATCAACAAAGAAACAAGCTTCCAATTAAATGCTCCGAAACCTGGATTGCTAGCTTACGGGGCTCACTCACTTGGCGTGTGGACAGGGGTTGTCGAGAGAGGACACGAGAAGATATCTGAAGAACAGTGATAGATCTAAAGATGTATCTCAGACATTCGATACTTAAAGCTCGTGGAAATCAGAAGCTAACGGCTAACGGCTCTGCACAGCGTTCTAATCGTCATACAGATTAGGAATTCCCCAACCTGATTCCCAAGGGTATCTGTTGTAAGTCTAGGCTAGCCCTGTAGGCGTTGCAGTTTACGGAAAACCTTCATTGACACTGGGTACGAGGTTGGGAATTCCCCTTTGTTGACTTTTGAAACCTTTTTTTCACAACTTTTTAATGCTTTTCCCTTCGTTATAGAGCCAGGCGCAGCTCCTTCAACCCTATCGATCATTTCAAAGACTGACACATTATTTGAGTTAACGGTTGGTGATTTAGACTTTCAACACGAAAATGGAAAAATTGTGTACTACAACATTTCAGTACAAAACACTACAACAGATGGGAACATTACAAGGTTCTTTAGAGCGAACATTACCGAAATAAAATTGACATTCTCAAACAACAGCAATGCGACATGCGAGAAAATTGCAAGGACCTGCCAGAGTATCCAAACTTTGAACGCTACAGAGGAGAGACGTTTGGCCTTGTTTTCATGCTCAAACGGCCTCACTATCATCCGCCAAACATCTACTATTGTCAATCATACAATAGCCGGACTATCATATTGGACGGAATACGAAATCAAAGCATCAGCGTGCACATGTGGAGGTTGTGGTCCGTTTAATATCAGTGTAGTCGACAGAACAGATGAGCATAGACCGACTTGTAGCACTAATGAGATCAATGCTATCTCCAACAGCTCTACAAGCCTGAGTTTTTCCTGGAAACCATTGCTTTTGAACTGTACGCATGGAAATTTCGCAGGCTATAGGGTTTATTTCGGTCCTCAAGTTGCTTTTGACAATGGTTTCAATGTCAGTAGCAAGTGGAAGTTTTTGAATCCCAATCAGAAACGATCGAAGTACTACACTGAATCGATGTTAGAGAGCTTTAATGTTGGTGGTTTGATGAAGTATTCACAGTATTGCATTGTAGTTATGGGTAGTACTGTCAAAGGGTATGGTCCAGCTAGCCGTGTACGCTGTAGACGCACTTTAGCAGACAGTAAGTTCATCTTCTGAATTTTCTTTTCTGTTTTCATACATACATAAATGTTGTTGTTGTCATCTTATTTTGATTCGATCATTTATTCTAGCTACAATACAAATAAATGCTGTAACTAATCTAAATCGAATACGGAAATTAATTAATTAAACGCTAAATAAATATATAATTAAATGTTAGGAAATATTTTTTTTTACACAAAATTTGTCTATTATTTACATTATATATTTATATAATACAATACATTTGAGACAGCATACATGGTATAAATATTTTTAACTCGTCGAAAGGCATTTTAACTATTTTTCATATCGACAAGCATTACATTGACACTCTGGTCCTTCCCAACTTTTTATCAATCGTTTGGAAATGGTCAAATTCTCGGCTGTTTTGAAATCATTTGATAATCCATTCCAAATTTTTGGTCCAAGCGATCTATAGCTATTTGATCAAAAAGTTACTTGATTTGGCTTGTAATGGACTAAATCATAAATGCATACATACATGATTGTTTTGATAATACAAGACATTAGAAGGCAGCATCTGCTGATGTGGGCCTGCTGTATTACTTACTNACATTTGAGACAGCATACATGGTATAAATATTTTTAACTCGTCGAAAGGCATTTTAACTATTTTTCATATCGACAAGCATTACATTGACACTCTGGTCCTTCCCAACTTTTTATCAATCGTTTGGAAATGGTCAAATTCTCGGCTGTTTTGAAATCATTTGATAATCCATTCCAAATTTTTGGTCCAAGCGATCTATAGCTATTTGATCAAAAAGTTACTTGATTTGGCTTGTAATGGACTAAATCATAAATGCATACATACATGATTGTTTTGATAATACAAGACATTAGAAGGCAGCATCTGCTGATGTGGGCCTGCTTTATTACTTACTTAAAATGGAGATAAAAATAATTTAAGAAAGTAATCCTAAAAGTGAAATAAAAAGAGTATGATAAAGTACAGAACTTCAAAATAATGCCTTGCCAAATTCAGGTTGAAATGTTCCTTGGGTACTCGAATATTGTTTTGCTTTCTCAAATGTCCAAGCTGCAATCCCCATTTCTGAATGTTCTTAATCTTAAATTTCCCAGCTGCAAAATCTCTAAAATCTGTTAATAGGACCGTGTAAATTTCGATCATGACAAGAGACAGAAAAAAGCTGTTAATAAGATTCATTGAACAAGTATATCCTTGTAGGCATAAAAGCAGATGGTGGAACGGAAGAAAGAGATAGACAGATGCGATCAAGTTTATTTACCGTCCTATCATGGGCGTTAAGAAAAGCGGTAGTTATTCCTACAACTGTTTCTTCCTCACTGTGTCCCTATGCCTGTGAAGGTTGTTGTTGTCATGCCTGGTTTTCCTTGTATCCCTGTGTTCTCATTTGAGTGACTGTGAACTGAAGAAAAGAGGACTTCTTTCTCGTTCTCGTTCTCTTTCTCCTGACGCAACAACAACAACCTTCACAGGCATAGGGACACAGGGAGGAGCGGGCATAGGGTCACAGTGAGGAAAAAACTGTTGTAGGAATAACTACCGCGTTTCTTAACGCCCATGGTCCTATGAAACATATAAAACTTCTTTTCCCAGCTACAAGACCACGAGACTCTAACACATTTTTGTATCCAACATTTACTACACCTTTCTTTTCCTTTCTTTTTGTGAGTTTTCAGCCATCTGTCTCCTATTTCAGGACCTGATGGCCCACCAAGGAATGTCACAGTAAAGCTTGCGATTGGCGGAACAGTTGAGGTCAAAATGCTAGCCCCTGCTTCTAATAAAAGTAATGGAATCATACAAGGCTTCGTTATCTACTACTCTGAAAAAGGCTCGGGTGCTGTTCCTTCAAATGAGATGAACATGACTGTAAAGAAGAAGCCAAGCTACACGAAAGCACTTGTTCGTGGATTAAAAGCATTTTCATTTTATCAATTTGAAGTTGTCGCCTACACTTCTGCTGGAGAAGGAAACAGGACCTACCAGTTTGTGTATATCCGGACCTTTGAAGATGGTGATTATATTTATTTCCTTATTCTTAATGCCCATTGACTAAACCTTAAAGGAAGGACTACTGTCATTCAGGTGATTGGCTCCTAAAAATAATAATAATAATAATAATAATAATAATAATAATAATAATAATAATAATATGATATAATGAGGGATAAGGAGGCCATTGGCCTATTAAATTCTTCAATGCTGTTTTTAAGCGTATTCAAAGTTGTCCTTTTCGTTACGGCAGAAATCGTCATATAATTTCTCAAACTCTTATAACTGATTTCGCATTTACGATGGTTTCTGGCAAGTTGTTCCACTCGTTTATTACTCTGTTTGAGAAATAGTTCTTCCTCAGGTTAGACGACGAGGCAAACTTGAAAAGCTTCTGATTGTGTCCCCTTGCATTTGAAGTACTTCGTTCAAAAAATATTCTGCTGTCAGTATCGATAATTCCGTGTAGTATTTTTAATGTTGTAATCAAACAGGCGCACAGTATTCAAGGATTGGCCTAACTAGGCTTTTATAAAGAGCATTGGAGGTTTCTTGTTGACAAATTTCATGGTCCTTTTAATAGACGCTAAAACGCCGTTTGTTTTGTTTGTAATTTCTGCGATGTGCTTATCGAATTTGAATTTATTGTCAGTTATTATTCCAAGATTGTACAAACAGGCTAGACTGATTACATGAGTCTCCGTTTTCTGCATTGAATTGAATGATAATTATGGCTTCAAACTGAACATTAAAACATCAAACAATCAATAAATGATAAATGAACGAATACAAGAAATCACGTCATCAGTCTACAAACAGGCACCATATTGTAACCCCAGAAGAAAATGCCGACTGAGTGTACAACAATATGATCCTACTGTTTTAGGAGCCAATCAGCTTCGTGATAGTACTCCTTTAAGCCTGTCTACTAAACTGGGTCGTTTCAATCTTTCTGTCTGTCCAAACGACCCAAATCCCCAAACCGAATGATCCCAGAGATCCATTCGAAAAAACGCAGTATGCAAGTTAGTTGGATAAAATAAACGAAAGTCAACTTTGTTAAAATCCAAACTTTGTTACTTTCAAAAAGTTTCATTAATATATTCTTTTTCAAGGAGAATGTCCTAGTAACTGTTTCCTTGTGTCCCTGTGTTCTTTGATCTGATTGACGTTTAAAACAAGGATGAAGGTAATAAGTCTATTCTAATATACTGGAAAGATTACCACTCCTTGTAGTTTCGTTCATGGTTTGTCTTATTCGCTTCCACGTTTTTTTTTCGATGTGTCAATAACTCGAAATCTTTTTTGCTCGATCTTTCTGTTTCTTATGTACCTACACAAATTCATTATTCTCTATTTTATCAATAGTTCCTGGCGCTGCCCCAAGAAATTTATCTCTCCACAACAAAACAGATTTCAATGTCGATTTAAGATGGCTACAAGTCGAATCTACAAAACTGAACGGTGTCTTCGGAAAGTTCGAGGTTACCATCAAGGAGACATTGGCTGACAACACCCAAGGAATTTCAAAAATATTCTATTTAGATGCGAACATGACGTCATTAAAATCGAACAACAACTACATCTCGGACATCGCTCCGGTTCACCATTACAACATAAGAAATGCTCTTACACCAGACATAAAAGTCTATTTTGATAACAATACAGAGTATTTTAGCTTCAAATTCATTGGCCTTAGGCCCTATACGAATTATACAGTGAAGATTGCGTCGTGCACAAATCCTGGTTGCGGAGAAGAAAATGTGATTTCTTTCCGTTCGAACGAAACAGGTGAGCTGAAGTTGTGGTCTGTATCCAATTGTCATTTTCTTGTTAAAATTGATTTTTCAATGGATTTCTGTGTAATTTTTGGCGCTGAATCCGAAAAACAATGTTCTGAAGCCAAAAATTCCAGGAAACATCGATTTCGGGTGTGTGTCGATGCCTTTGATCCCATAATAGTCTTGAAATCACAAAATCTATAATTTCATTGAACATAGTCTTAAAATTGATGTTAGTTGAGATTTGCGATGCGCAAAATTACTAGAGAAAAACTCGTTCATTGTTTAATTCACGAACTTTAGCATGTGATATTTATTTTGAAACGTAATTGAATATCTTTTACCTTCAAATTAACCCCTAAACAACCATTTAAGATTACTTTGGCTTGAAGGCGAGAACCTTAATTAGGACATACTGAGTATTTCTTCGTGAGATACTGTCTCTATTTGAATCTTTTCATGACAGCCCAAATGTTTTTGAAATCCTATTTTCTCAACGAGATTTGTCTGCAACTGTTGATCAGTGCTTTTTCTGTTCTTCGTTTAATCTTCAACAGTTTTGAGTTTGCTCATTTCGTATCAAATTATACTTCATTTTATTTCAAGAGCCGTCCCTTCCTCCTGATCAACTAAAGGCCTACAACACATCTGAATCAACGCGTTTGCGGTTATCCTGGCAAGAACTTCCAATCCTTGCAAGAAATGGCCTAATCACAACATATGCACTAAAATGGATGAAACTTTGTCATTATATTCAAATCTTCAATATTTCAAATGTCACTACGGATTGCCGACGCGTGGTATATGAGAACATCACAAGCTTTGAAGTTAAACTCGTTCCAAGCTCTTTCGTTGCCAGTGATATCAGCAATTTGTCTTCATACACAGAGTATGTCATTAAGATTGCTGCCATGACAACTATAGGGCCTGGGCCTGAGACACAGCTGATTGCCCTGACTGCAGAAGACAGTAAGTTGACCTATTAAAGGGGCTCCGTTGCCAAACTGTAAACAAATCTGTAAACACCATTGTTTTGGGGATGTGTCTAGAGTCTCTTGCAGTTTGTTTGGTGGCTTCACCCAAGCCACCAAAAAGTGACCGTTAAAAATCCACCTATATCCGAGCAATCGTAATAGATATGAATGTTTGGTTTGTTCCTCTGTGAAGTACAAGGGTTTATCTTCAAACTATGTAAATGATAATCCACTTTCTTGTAGCAAGCATCTATACGGTATAAATTCTGTGTTTCAAAAATTGTAGTTTTCAAAAAGTTCTGCTATTTAGAAACGGCACATGGGCTCTATTCCATGTGATGTAGTCAGCTATATAGCCTGATGATGGCAATTTGATGCAGAGACGCGCCGAAGGTGCTTCAAATCGACCTAACAAAGAAAGGGAATGTAGAGATGGAGTCAAGAATTTGCAGTCGATGATTTATGTAGCAAGTTAAGATTGTTATGAACTCTGCGTGTCATAATGTTTTGGTAGTTGATAATGATAATGATAATGATATTAATGATAATGATAATTTAGATAAAGTTTAGAACCTTTCATGCACCATGTAACGAACAGATTTAGTTTATGAGGCAATTGTAGTGATTGAAATTCCTGCATTCTTTCAACAGCTCCCAGCCAAGCACCAGTGATTGTAAGATCCTACAATACAAGTGGCAAAAGCATCAACATTGAATGGTACAACATCCCTATGCCATACCGTAATGGCATTCTACTAGGATACACCATATTCTACCGTCTAACTGACAAGCTGAATAGTAAACTGCAACACATAAATTGTACTGTAGATATGTCAAATACTACTCAGTTGGAAATAATAGGCCTACACCTTTTCAGTAACTACACATTTTCTATCGCTGGGTATACATCAAAAGGACTTGGAGTGATTACTGAGGAGTTTATTGTGAAGACTGGACCATATGGTGAGTACATGCATATACGCCACTCGGCTACAGCCTAGTCATAGAGGGTAGTTTTCACAACCTGACTTGTTACAAAAACTAGTCCCTTCACGTTTTTACAAGCTAACTAAAAATCAAAATCTGCCACGAATTCACGCCTTTAGAATAAATGTTTGAAGACGATCTTTGAGCTTACGAGCTCGAAATTCAGTACTTGTATTACTCAACTTATTTCACATTCTCTCATGAACAGATCTTCGCAGCAAAAATTCTTTCCCCTTTTGATCCAGTTCGGTAACGATGATGTCTTGGTTGCATAGCAAACGAGTTGGTTTTTTAAAAAGCGATGTACAAT
Organism: Aurelia aurita; assembly: GCA_004194415.1. NCBI lineage: Eukaryota > Metazoa > Cnidaria > Scyphozoa > Semaeostomeae > Ulmaridae > Aurelia > Aurelia aurita. The sequence continues at coordinate 824,469 of REGM01000117.1, read as the reverse complement.
GCCGTTGTCTTGTTTGGGCATTGCCCTGTTAAGATTTCATCTTTTAACTCCCTGTGTAAGGTGGAAGCAGCATGTCTGAGAACTTGCGATGTATTGCCCATTTTATGTATTTTCGCGTTTATCTACTATCCAGTTTATGTATTATCCAGCCTGAGTGTTACCCTCGAATTTTAGTGCATGGAAACTGGTCGGAGTGGACTCGTTGGTCTTCTTGCTCAAAGTCCTGCGGTGGAGGTAAAAGAAATCGAGAAAGATTTTGCACACAACCTTCACCATGGAATGGCGGTAATGAATGTGAAGGCAATCGGACAAGCACTGAGATATGCAATACAAGGCTCTGTTCGGGTAAATAATTTTATTTTCTGACACCAGCAATGTGTCAAAGATATACCAGAGAATCAAAAGCCATGCCAGGCTATCGGCGAAAGAAAAAACACACGAACTTATTAAAAAAGTTCAGTTGATTAAAATTGATCATATCACTCCATATCGTTATTAACCCGTTCTTGCTCAAAGCTGTTTTTCTCCAAATGTAACAAAAAGTTTGATTAAATTTAAAGAGCGATAGCATGTAAACAGTAATTCTTCAAGGGTCTCCAAGTGACGAAAAATAAATGACGTAGTTGTAGCATAGGCATCAAATCTTTAAAAAAGATTGCATGGATGGTTCTTCAATCTTCCTTTTGATTAGGAACTTCNATGAATGTGAAGGCAATCGGACAAGCACTGAGATATGCAATACAAGGCTCTGTTCGGGTAACTAATTTTATTTTCTGACACCAGCAATGTGTCAAAGATATACCAGAGAATCAAAAGCCATGCCAGGCTATCGGCGAAAGAAAAAACACACGAACTTATTAAAAAAGTTCAGTTGATTAAAATTGATCATATCACTCACCCGTTCTTGCTCAAAGCTGTTTTTCTCCAAATGTAACAAAAAGTTTGATTAAATTTAAAGAGCGATAGCATGTAAACAGTAATTCTTCCGGGTACTTTGCTATTATTGTTCATTGGAATTTTATGATATCTTGATTATTGTCAGAATTACAACGATTTTTGTGCTTCAACCAGTTTTGAGGGTGTGACGTCATCAAATTGCTAAATCGTAAACCAGAAAAGCGACAGATTTCTACTTGCCGCCATATTGTAAACCTTCATAAACTATGCTTTTCTTGATGATTGTACCGTTTTTCCTTAGACTTAGGATTTACGATGATTTTAATTTTTTTCAAAACTTATCATAAATTTTTCAAATAAAAAAATAAAGCGCTGTAATTCCGAAAATAATCAAGATATCAAAAAGTTCCAATGAACAATAATAGCAAAGTATTTGAAGTTCCTTTCAAGCCATAAAATCAAAAGGAAGATTCAATAACCATCCGTGCAATCCTTTTTAAAGATTTGATGTCTATGCTCAAAGTTGTTGGCCTTGTGCCTGAGAATATTTTCTGCCTCATAATGGTTTTTTCGACCCTAAAGCCCAAGAAATTCATCATTTTTGCAGCATATTCACATTCAATCTGTGCCAATACTTTTTGGCTGTGGGTTTAACAAGAACATTTGCTATTTCTTGTATTTTCCCACTTTTCACAGTTTACCATCATCATCGGTTCAACCCTCCTTCTGCATTTTTTTCTCAGGCATGTCCCTTGCGAATCCAGGTGAAGACTGTATCACATACTGCAACCAAAAAGGCCTCATTTGTCAACCAAATATAGACCTCAAGGATTCAGCAGCTACGTTTCAAGCAATTGGGGCAACCTGCAAAGACAGCACATCACAGGCTCGATGGCAAAAGCCATATCATCCGGCTTATGTGAAAAATGTTGGACTGTGTGCTGGTTTTCGTGATATACCTAAATTTACGCATTGTAATGCAACACCCCCTGTTGATGGCTATACACATAGACTTTGCAATTGCTTTGAACAAGGTATGCATATTTAAATTTTAATTTTTTGGTCTGACCTTGAACTGCAGAGTGATTCAAGAAATGCATCTATTTTTTTTAAACACACTGCGAAGGCAAGCGATCAACTGCTTTGCAGTTTCTTCGATTCAACAAAGCTCAACTTGGTTTTGGAGATTTATTCTTTAGTTTGGATGCTACTGTTGAATGGTAAAAAGTCCTTCGCTGGGTAGCATCAATCGGAGCGAGTTTTTCCATCTCAAGATATCCTATGCAATTAAAGGGTTTTTGCAAGGTTCAAAGCATGCATTTGCAAAGAGCAAAACAATCTAAAAATATCCCATTCAAATCGAAGTTGCACACGCGCTGTGAACAATGGATAGCGAAAGAAACAATGCAGTGTCTGAGGGTGTTCTTCGTTCTAATTATAGACAAGCTTATTTACCATTTCACATTCCATTTAAAAGCACTGCCTTTGGTAAAAATAAACAGTCTTCATTTTTGCAGGCAAAACCTGCATGAAAATGGGAATGCCGCACTTGAGATCAGAGCAGTGTGCCTTATTTACAAATAAATTTCCAAAATTAAGTTTCGGTCCCACAGATGCAAAGAAACTTCCTTTGCTTTGCTAAGGCTCAGTAAAGGCATTTGTCACACTCTCCTTCGCAGAGGCTGTATGCTCGTTTGCAAACAACAGCCTCTGCGACGGAGAGTGCATTTGTCTGCAGTTTGAAGCCACAAGTCAGCTGAGCCTTGCAGTCAAGGAGAACTAGTGATAACAAAGAGATGAATGTTAGTCATGATTTTAGAAAAGTACCAAGGATTCAGAAATTCGTTCCTCGGTTCAGTCATCCTGAATGGAACTAAGACAGTGGCTTCTGATCTAGTTTCGATGCTTTTTCGAGCAACGTCTTTGATTGAATAATTGAAAACCAAATATGCAATTGTTTCACGTGGCCATGTTTGATAGGCACGTAATGTAGCAATGTTTACGAATCTTAGGTTTGTAAAATTGATTGTAGAACGATTGTAAAACACTACGATTTTATATGCTAAACTTGCCAAATCTCCATCTTGAATACACACCCAAACTTCAACTCCAAAACTCAACGTAATAACAAAACACGAGCCCTAAAGTCCCGGATAAAAACAAAACACTTGTGTCCAGTCTCTCTCAGCTCAGCACACGTATTCCTCACACATCATCCGAAGAACCTATTGAATCGTTTCTGCAGGTGATATTGGATATGCAGAATGGGCATCTTGGAGTTACTGCACAAAAAAATGTGGAAGAGGAGAGCAGATCTCACGACGAGAATGTCTAATTCCGAATGGAGGTTGTACAGGAAAACCATTTCAGGTTAAAGATTGTGATACAACGCCTTGCCCAGGTATGAAATTCACATTATGTTATTTTGTTTAAGTCATGTGCAGAACTTTCGAGCATCTCTGCCTAACGCGAGATATTTCTAGCATAGCAAACTTCGTCAGATTACATTATCGTTTATCTTATCCTGTATGTACTGAGCTAAATTATTATAGGAAACTAACGATGGTATAAATTTAGGTATATCAAATTTGCATGACTTGAGGGGTGAAAATTACAGTCCCCACTATTGAAGGGTGGAACTTCTGAAGTTAAAAGAAATTAGTACGAAAAGGCAAGGACCACATTATATCAAGGAAACCTACAAGGAGAACATCCAAAAAAATGTTATCGATTTGAACAGAAACAGCAAAGATTAAAGTTTGTGATTGGCCTCTCCTGAAGACTTTTAAGGTCTCTAACTGTCCAGGCAACACCAAGAATGAGGTGAAAGTGACGTTGAAATCTTAGGGAATCATTTTTTTAGGATTCCATCAAATGAAAGAAATTTACTGGTTTTCTAATCAACGCATCATTTACTTATGGATCATATAAAATGAACACTGAGCAAAATATTCCAGATATATATTGACTTGATTTAGACGATTTTTTGTTTGAAAACTTGTAGTATTCAAAGATCTCCCTATAAGGTGCAGTTAGAAACAGAAGATTCTCGTGGCTTGATTGATAATGTTTGTGTCCAATTGATTTTACAGTGGATGGAAACTGGGGATCTTGGTCTGCTGCAACACAGTGTAATAAAACATGCGGTTATGGATATCAACATAGATATCGTAAATGTGATAATCCACCTAATACCTATGGAGGAGAACCGTGTCATGGACCAGCAGTAGAGTATATTCGTGGTTGCAATCCTCATCTATGCCCTAGTGAGTATGACATCTAATGCATTTTACCTTCTTCTTTGATACTAACTTTGGATCTGTCGATAGTACCCAACACACAGACAACAGGTTCTATACATAATATACAATTCTTTTCTTTCAAAACGTAATTAGCGATTGCAAACAAAATAATTTATATGACCCATTGGTCTAGCTGCAGATTTAAATAAACCAGGCTGGACAAGAATGTACTGAAACATGGGTGGGTAACTTACTCGTTTATTTGCAATATTTAAATTTATTCCTTCATTCTTTTATTCTTTCTTGTCTCATTCAGTTAGAGTGAGGGAGCTACACGGTTTATTTACATTTGCGGCTAGGCAAAGCGGCCATAGAACTCGTTTTGTATGCAGTTGCTAATCGCTTTGTTTATGGGATGCAGCAAACAGATGCTATTCTTACAAATCTGCTAATGTTGGCTGAAACGATATGTAACAGGCAAATAAGACTTATTAAAAACTACCTAAAGTCATTCTCAGATTAGATGTCACGTGATATTTGCGATACCGCAAAATTGCTGATGCAGAACTCTCCAATTCTTTTTCTTCGCAGGCATTTTCACGTGACATCTAATTTGAGACATACTTTAGATATTTATTGAAATACGAAAAAAGAGCTAGAAATATAAACATTAAAAATAAGCAAAGAAAACTAGTTTTAAGTCCCGCTTCACACGCCAATATATCTATGTAAGTATAGTCAATCTTACCTGCAAATAAAACTAAATATTATCCAAACTCCAATGCATAACTTTTATCCGTCATCTCTGAGCTTTCCTTGCAGATTATTTCGATATCTTAGACAGTTCATCAGCATCTTTCTTGCCCTATTGAATCTGTTTTCTTTCTTTTCACAGTTGATGGAGGTTGGAGCGATTGGGAAGGAAATGATATATGCGATCAGTCTTGCGGAGGAGGACTGTCCATCAAACGTCGTTACTGCGACAACCCACGACCACAATTCAACGGAAGTGACTGCGAAGGGGTGAATAACATTACGAAAGCATGCAATAATTATCCATGTATAGGTATGCCTTGAAGTATTTACTTGATTGATTGATTGATTGATTGATTGATTGATTGATTGATTCATGCTTTTAAACATACCATTTTCTAATAATCTCATCCGTATATAGACGTCTCTGGAGACTCAAAATATCCGTCTTTCGTAAACAACAGAATTCAGAGATAGACATTTTGCAAACAGTTGATAAATTCGATTTTTTATTTTAAATCATTTCTTTCATTTCTAGGAGTTCAAGTATTGTTTTGGTTTCGACTAACAGATATCGAATGGGACTTCAAGTATTACTCCCCTGCAAACCAAATCAGCAGAGATCTATCAGCAATAGTTAAAGAAAATGTAAGCATAGCTTTTATTTCATTTTGTTGATTTTATTTTGTTGATTTTATTTTGTTGATCTTATTATGTTTTCAATTTTTGGCGATTTCGTTAGACAAGAGCATAGGGCTCAAATCTTTAAAAAGGTGGGTGTAGAATTCTATTACATTTTTCTTTGAATGAAATGGCTTGCAAGGCACTTAGGGTAATTTGCAGCAAACCTGCCGTGAAAACTGTTTGATATCTTGATTATTTTCAAAATGGCGTCATTTATTACATTTGAGGATGTGACGTCATCAAATTCCTAAATCCTAAACCAGAAGAGTGACATATTTCTGCTTGCGACCATATTGTAGACCTTCATAAACTGTGGTTTTCTTGAAGATTGTATCATTTTTCCTCTCTTGATTTAGGATTTACGACGATTTTAATTTTTTTTTAAGTTTTCCACGAATTCTTTCAAAAACTTATAAATGCCGCCATTTTGAAAATAATCAAGAAATCAAAAGATTTCCACGGCAGATTTACATCAAAGTACCCTAAATTCGTTACAAGCAATTTAATTTGGAGAAAATTGTAAAGAATTTTACACCCACCTTTTTAAAGATTTGAAAGATTTGAGCCCTATGCTTTAGACAAGAATTTTCTCTCATACGATGTCAAATTCGACCTGATTTGTGAAGAGGCGGAAAACAAACGTTTCTCTTGACTAGAAATTCTTTTAAATTTTTACCTATATCAAAGTCATATTGAGTTTTCAGAAAAAGTGGAATAGAACGATATACTATTTTCGATTATTGAAGCCAACCTAAAATAGACTTATTACATGAGTCCTTGTTTGCGCTCCTTCCCCCTAACCATACCCCCACAATACCCATTCCGCTTCAACTAAGTTTAGCGGAATGACTATAACAATAAATAACAATTCAATTCAATGGAGCAAAACTTTGACTCATATCATCAGTCTAAACCTAAAAGTCGAAGAACCAAAAAGATCATATCAATTTTTTTGTTGCAATTTAATATCGCTTGTTTGTTTTTCGAAAGGTCTTCTTGGCGTATGGATATGCTAAATTTGTGTCTGCAGTAACAATCAAGCAATTTCGGTAAGTTTCCACTGATTTTATTGAACTCCTGTACATATTTTCTTTCTTATGAAATTTTTTGTGAGATCACCACCCCAGCTTCCAACTAACCCAGTTAAAGGGATAATTGATCAGAATCGTAGAAGTTTACGTTACCAACTCACCCATATATGAGACACGTACCCATACCTTTCACGATCCAAGTGTGATAAACAAATTTCATTGCTATTTCTTATTTCTAGTTATTTTCTATTCTGTCGAGGTCAACATTCCTTTGCCTACCTAAAATGCATGCAATTTGCTCCGAGATAAGGTATTTGTCAATAGATATAAGCAGGAGGGGGGCATCCTGACCATCCCGACCACCGATTTATCACAGATTTCCAAACTATTCCTATACTGATAATAATAGAAATACTTATACAGGGTAGACCTTGTCAGTGCAAGAAGTACTGTTATCAATAAGGGCCCTGTTATATCTATATTCATATGCATTTTGGCTTTCAGAAGCAGCAACTTACCAATCAAAAGAAGTCGCCGAGCTGCTGTATTGTAAGTAATGATATATTTACTGTTTCGTTCACATGATTTCAATGAGAAATGCAGAAGCGTTACAAGGGTTTCTTGTGAGTTTCAAAGGGATTTTCACAATGTAATGAAGTGAATTTATTGCTATTCACCAGGTATGACATCCTGTAACATCCCCGGCTGGTATAATCAAACGAGCTTCTACATTAGTGAAATTCTAATCCTCTTCGGTTGTAGTTGATAAGAACCAGAGTAAGTTTCCTCGCAAAATGTTTTGAAATTAAGTGGAAGATAAGGTAATTTTTAGACGTGCTAGGATATTTTGAATAAAAACATAGCTGAGAAATTAGAATCACTAATCTACCTTTGAGAGTACTGTTATATTAGTAATCATTACCTTTTATCATTCATTTTAGGGGAGCGGTTGTTGTCGCAAACATCGCGGTATTCTACACAGAAGCTAGCCAGTCTGAAGTCTTATACCTTCAAGATTATGTTACGTCAAATGGAAAAGTATTCAATCTTTCTGTGATCACATCATCAGTAAAGACTGTTAATGGTTAGTTTTCCTTTTTCATTATTCTCTATGTAACCTATCCTTTCATGGGGATTTGTTCTGGTTCTCTGTTAGACTGATTACATGAGTCTCAGTTTTCCGCATTGATAGTTAATGATAGTTATGGCTTCAAACTGAGACTCATGACAATACAGCTTCAAAACAGAGACTAATTAGGCCTAATGCGCCGCATTTAGGGCGCATCCAATCAAATCTCGACTTTCTTAATAAGGTTAGGCCTCGTGCCTATTCTTAGCGTTTGATTGGCTGACTAGATCAAAGTTTGACTTTTCGAAGCGAAGTGACGTTCGAAGCGAAGTGACGTTCGAAGCGAAGTTACGTTCGAAGCGACATTCGATTTTTCTTATCGACGCTCGAAGGATAGAAGACGTTCGATTTTTCTTCAGATTTTAGCCTATGTTTAGAATCTGTTTGGTCGTGAGTCCTAAGTCTACGTGAGTCCTTGTATGAGAGAAAATAAAAGCATCAGATTGAAAACATTGAACGAATACAAGGAATCACGTCGTCAGTCTAGTTCTCTGTGATAAGAAAAAGCTGTGGCGAAAAACATTGAGAGTTTCCTGTATTATTTCAGTGGTGGAGAAATTAAAAAGCTTGAAGTTGACTGTTCTTCCTATACGAGCCGTTGTTTCACTTCTCTGCAAGAACCGAGACTACATTCACACGATACCGGCACAATTTGAAAACGGCAAAAAATGTGACGGTACCAGAATTTTAGCTAGCGTTGACACGATACCGGCACAGTTTGAAAAAAGGTAGAAAATTTGACGGTAACAAACTCATTGCAAGCTCTCCAACAACGAGGCAAGAATTTGATGCCATATAGAAATGTATCTACATCTAAAGAATCAATCAGCTTCGTTTCAGAAGCGTCGGAAAATGTTCTGTTTTCATTGTTTTTGAGTGTTCACACGATGCCGTTTTCAAATTGTGCCGGCAAAAAATGTCCCGTTTTCGTGTGAACGTGTACCCTGGGTACCAGACTCTCAAAGTCTGGTACCCAGGGTAGTGAACGTGAGGCCTATCCGTAACATTTTCATGCCGTTTTCAAATTGTGCCGGTATCATGTGAACGCAATTTGATATTTGTCACAAAATTTTACAAGATTTATTTTCTATTCATTTTCAAGAGTATCTTACCCATTTTTCCCAATGCTTGCAGTCAGTGCTATTTAGAAAAGAGAATTTTATTGTAAGTCAACACAACATTTAAAAAATTGCAAGTCTCTCTTCTGATAAGTGCAAAGATAAGGCAAGCATCAACTCATTAGTTACGTTCCGCGAACCAGCTTTCAAAAGATTTTGGGTGAATTTTAATTTGGTCAAATCTCTTAACTTTCTTGTCTCGTTTTAGTCCTATCAGAGCCACCTCAAAATCTAACCGGCACAGCACTGGATCCAAATACAATACAAGTCAAGTGGATTCCCCCAGTTAACATCAGTGACGTGCAAAATGCAACCAATTATTACATTTTCTACCGAGAGGTTAAAAGTGGTATTGGTCAATGGAATGTCAGGGGAATTCCTATAGCGAACTCCTCTTTTAGTATCACTCGACTCAAGGCAGTTACTTGGTATCGTATTAGAATGACAGTCTCGGTTTCATATGGAAATGGACCTGCATCTGATGAGATTTTGGTGCAAACACCAGAAGGAGGTATGTTCAATAAGGCAGATTTTGTAACAACAGCAACAGCATTCGTTTAATTCACACACCACTGCAAAACAATTATAAACAAGGGGATTTCTACGGCCGATTAGTCCAGCATCAAATTTAAACAAAGTAGCCTGAAGCCTGGATGGCTAACTCACTCGTTGCGTTGCCAGAAGGGAAAGTTACAATACAAGAAGACGTCAGCATATATTGAAAGAAGAAGGATATATCGAAAAATCCACCTCGGGCATTTATTTATCTACTTCAGAGTGTTTAGTGTTTGAATTACACACAAAAATAGTCAATAATCTCAATGTCTACTGTCCAGCTTCTAAATTAATTATGCAGCTAGGTCTATCCTTCTTCTTTCGATATATGCTCATGTCATGTCTTCACTAAATAGCTCCTTTCCACATTATGCTCAAAGGGAGGCTAGGTTTCCAGCTGTCTGTTGCGATCTCATTTGTGTATATTTGTAGCTTGAATCGGATGTAGAAATTCCTTTCTTTTCAATTGCCAAGAGCTTTGCACTGTCCTGTCAATCAAAAGCAATGGATGCTAGTGTTCAGGCGCGCAACTAGGAAATTTTAAGAGCAGGGATTGTATGGTAGAAATGGGGCATCTTCACACTCATCAGCACTATTAACTTATTTCAACATGCTTGTTTTACTTTGCTTTCCTGTGAAAAGGGCAGGGGTTGCAACCCCCATAACCCCCCCCCATTAAATGCACCCCTGTTGTTACAAAGTCTGCTCTTGCTATACTCTGTTTTTAAGAAACTTTCTCAAAGTCGTTTCTCTGCTCACTTTTTCTCCTAAATTTTTAATCGCCCTAATTCTATGCTATTCCTATAAATGTACCGGGTGAGTCAGACAAAACGTGGGGTGTTCGCCAATTTTTATTGATGCAGTTAAATTTGCAAATTCGTTTCTTTAAAGTTCATTGCATAGAATAAAAGCAAACTTACATATGAAAATTTGTTTGGTCGAAATCGGTCTTTCCAAGTTACGAGCGATTTTAGTAAAATGGTGTTTCGAAAGATTGCTGAATTAGGCCTTCAATTAGATTCATAATCATATTCATGCACGTGTGACCTTCTAAACCATGAAAATCATATTGTTTCTTGAACTTGAAACTTAAAACAAGGTATGCATTGTGTTAGAGCACAAAAGGAAAATCTAATGTTGCTTATGTTGTATCCCTAGGGGCACGGTCATTTAAATGTCATTGTTAGCAAGCTGAAAACTCTTTTACTAGCGATACTTTTCACCAAAATGGCTATATAAAAAAATCTCAAATAAATAAGGAAAGAAATGACCGATTTTAATAAAAACTAAATTTTTGTAACTAATACAATCTTTCTTCTGCAATATAAAACTTCAACACTCCTGATTTGACTTGTTTTTGACCAGAATATGGCTTGTTATACGCCCCACGTTCTTTCTGACTCACCCGGAATATAAACAGAACCCCTCTATAAAGAAGTTATTTAATGAGAATTCTTTTTTGCAGTTCCAACTGAACCTCCTAAAAACTTGAAACTACAAGCAGCACAACCATCTCAAATGTACGTTCAATGGGACAACATTGCATACAGTGACTTCAACGGAATACCACTTGGATATATTGTCAAATACAAACATTATCACGAGCAAAATTACCACGAGGTTAAGGTGAACTATGGATCATCAGATGTTACTTTATATGACCTAGAGGGGTATCATTTTTATGTGGTAATTGTGAGTGGATATACTGCTGTTGGGAGTGGACCAGGAATCTCTTTGCCGGCTAGAACGCTAGAGGGAGGTATGTATTACCGTTTTTGTTTATTTGTATCGATTTCAAAAAACATGAAAATAATAGAAATTTAACTGAGAATTACGAATTTAAATTTAGATGGCAGACGTTTAGAGCATGATAATAACATGACTTAGCTACAACAATTCGAAAAATGTAGTTCTGTCCGGGACTGAACCAGCAACCTTCTGCTTTCCAAACAGTCCTCGCTAATAATCTACTTTTTCTTTCGATATATCCTCAAGTCTTCCCTAGCACCTTGTTCCTTTGCCCAACGACTGAGTTAGGTTCTAGGTTTCAGTAATCATTTGCGGTCTCTTTTGTTTACACTCGCGGCTTGACTATTCAGCCGTACAAATTTCTTTGCTTGCAATCGCTGATCGCTGTGTAATGGCGTGTCATTCAAAGGCAACGGACTTTTTCATCACAAAATCAGCCCTTGTTGCTTTGATGGGTGGGCTTCAACCTTCGTTGTTTGTTTTTCAATCTCCGCAATATAGGGCTCAGATCTTTCAAATCTTTAAAAAGGTGGATGTAAAATTCTTTCACATTTTTCCTTGAAAGGAACATAGGGTACTTTCCTGTAAATCTGCCTTGGAAATTTTTCGATATCTTCATTATTTTCAAAATGGCGGCAATGTTAATTCTCATTTAAAATTGTTAGACTGTCATTTCGAATCGATTCCTTCCTTGTAGTTCCCAGCGTCGCTCCTCCTGGAGTCCAAGTACAGGATCGCATCGCCTTAGATTACATCATTGTTACTTGGCAAGCAATTGATGAGGATCAAGCCAATGGTCGGTTTGTTGGATACAAAATCAAATATGTGCTGTCAAAAGCATCTGGCAAAGATGCTATCAAAAGTAGTAACTACATCAAGAATATTGTTGTTGACAAATACACCTCCAGACTTAAAATCGCAGGATTGCAACCTTACACTGTTTATTCAGTGTCTGTTTGTGGTTATACAATGGCTGGCAACGGTCCAAGTTCAAAAGCGGTTTTGGCAGGTAAGTCACTTACCTTTCTTATAATGGATGGCTCACGATGATATACTGGTGGTTTTAATAGGAAAAATACATATCTTCCTCTCGCTTTAGATGCATACCACACCGTATCTTCGAGATGGGCCCACATTGAGCAAGATTCTGAAAAGTTGTTGATTATTTGACATTGAAGAAATCTGAAGTTGATTCAGATTACTATGTATCTTCGGTTCATAGCCTAAAAACTATACTGGATGATAAAAAAAGTGAACTAGGAAAAGCTGCACGAGTAAAATATACTACTATTATCTTCTGCTTCTGATCCACACAAAAGGTTTTGATGAACATGTGAGATGTCTTGAGGAGGTTTTCAAGCGCCTGTCTGAGGCTAACATGACTGCAAAACCAAGCAAATGTTTCTTAGGCTTTGAAACCATTGAATTCTTAGGTCATAATGTGGGAAATGGATCTATCACACCAATTACAAGAACACTGGAAAAGATAGAGGAAGCGGAAAGACCAAAGACAAAGAAACAAGTCAGATCCTTTCTAGGACTCACGGGATATTACAGAGATTTTTTTCAGAACTACAGCACTATTGCAGCCCCTCTGAGTGACTTGACTAAGACAACAAAGCGAAACAAAGTGATCTGGAAAGAGGAGCATGAAAACTCGTTTCCAACGTTGCAAATTGGTGATAAAAAAGACTTATAGCAAAACCAAGCAGATATGAAAGTTTGTTGAAATTCTTCAAAGACAGCGAATATGATCAACAACGTCGTCTATTTTGAATTCCTGATAGCGTTTCGGCTTTCTAAAGTTTAATTCATCAGGTTTCTGAGGTTCTAATACCCAAACCATCTCACCCAAATCGTACAACAAACGTTTTTCGCTTGTCTCTTCTTTTCGCTGGTCTGAACTAGACTTTGAAAACATGTCGCAGGAGTCTGACACAATTCTTAAATCCTATTCAATCATTGTTTTTCCTTTCAGAAACTTGCAGATGTCCTGATGATATTTTCCTGAACTGGTACGAAAGTAAGCCATACGTCAACAAAGACAGGGCTGGAAACGTACATGGCCTTTTCAAAGATATTGCATATGGCATGATAGAAAAATCTTGCGACCGCTGTAACGGAATTACGCCTCGCATTAACATCAGAGTTAGCCCAACTGGGGAGCAGCCTGAAAAATTGAGCGAACTTGGACTGAAGGAGAAAATTGAAAGAGGCTACCATCTTAGTTTTCCCATATTTGGAAGAGCGGAAATGACGTCATTTATGGACATTCACAAATTCGTTGCGCTGGTTACATCTCCTGGCAGTGCGATGATCATTACAGATGCAATTGATTATGAAGCGAAGACAATGAATGCATTTAAATCAGTGACGAGGGTCTGGCCGATGCTTGTTATTGTTCTTCTGTTGAGCATTATTGTTGGTACTCTGATTTGGTCGGTCGTGAGTATTGTTTTTAAATTGGTATTAAAGGCTCCCAGCAGCCTTTGTGCGTAGATTTTTATTGAGGCGGCCATTTTTGTAGACCGCAAAAATTTTCATTTTCATAAAACAGAGCACACAAAGGACCATGGTTGGATAAGTGCCTTTAAGTATTAAAACGAATGAACGGGTTAAAAGTGGAATATGCCTCTTGACTAATTTGCATAATAACGGAAGGAAAAGTTATCCATAGATGCCCAAACAATATGGCAATAAGTGGCACGTGGTCTCTTTGTTATATTTTTGGATTAGCTTGCTACCTTCAGTTACTGAATGTTTAAATAAACTACCTGGTGTCGCAAAAGAATAGTTGCAGATTTGATCTAATGTAACCGTGTAATTATTGGTCAAATCAGGCAGGAATGCTGTAAATTATATTCATCATCAAGTGATTTAACTTTTATGTCTATCTTGCAAATAAAGGTGCGTTCAGGATGGGTAAGAACTCGACACTCGGCATTGTCAAGAATAGCTCTTCAATTGTGAATTCAGCTAAAGAGCCTCACTTCAATTCTCAGCAACGGCTGTCAATTCGCAAAATTTTAAATGTTGAGCTGAACTCTTTTTTATTCATGCATCCACACGAAGAAAATGCTGACACTAGCGGTATATTTTAATTTCGATGATTTTTCAAGTGCCTGAACGCTTTTGTGACTCATCCTGCATACCAACCAAACCTAAAAGCGATTTACCATTTATCAACAATCTGAATTTATTTATTTACTTCCTAGGAACAATTCAACAACGAAGAATTCACACGAGGAAATTATGTGTCTGGGACGTGCCAGGGCCTTTGGTGGGCTTTTGTGTCTATGACTACAGTTGGGTGAGCACCATAATTATAGTTTCTCGTGAAAAATCGAGTTGAGTAAACAGAGCCAATTAATAGATGATTTGTCTAGCATAGAAAAATCTTCATCAAACAGGATTGGCGCTATAGACCTTTTAGCTATTCTACAAAAGAATCTGGATCGAGCGATATCTTTATACATTTTTATACGAAAGGATTCGAAAGGGTTCGATTGAGTGTCGTTATAGCTTCTATCAGTGTTGTTCGCATTCGAAAATTCTACAAAATGTATAGACATATCGTTTGATTCAACTCTCTTGTACAGTAGAATAGCTAAAAGGTCTATTGGAGAAACATGCAGCAATACAATACTTCAAACGTTTAATTTAAGCTTATTTATATCAGATCTTTCAATAACTGACAGAAAGGGTGTTTCATTATTTTTTAATATGCCTTCGCTTTAAAAGGAATTGTGAAGCTTTGCACCACTTGCCTTTGCCGAACATATAGCTTGATTCTTGTATNTATAGCTTCTATCAGTGTTGTTCGCATTCGAAAATTCTACAAAATGTATAGACATATCGTTTGATTCAACTCTCTTGTACAGTAGAATAGCTAAAAGGTCTATTGGAGAAACATGCAGCAATACAATACTTCAAACGTTTAATTTAAGCTTATTTATATCAGATCTTTCAATAACTGACAGAAAGGGTGTTTCATTATTTTTTAATATGCCTTCGCTTTAAAAGGAATTGTGAAGCTTTGCACCACTTGCCTTTGCCGAACATATAGCTTGATTCTTGTATAGATTAGACAATTGACTTTAAAGTGAATCTCTTGTAAGGCCTCTAGCTGATTGACTTGTAAGTGCTCGACTTGTAAGTGCTCGTCGGGGCGGAGAGTGGAGTTACCTTAAATTTTGGAGTAAATCGCAGCGCCCGTTCTTTTTCGTCCTTCTTAATGTACTGTTTTGTTATAATGTTTTGTTGATAAACTATGCTATTTATTGATTATATATTGTAAGTGCTATTCATAGTGGAAACTCGATGACCATGTCTCCATCATTCGCGCTGTGAATAGCACAATGCATCTTATGTCTAGTTTAACTGTTAAGTATATTTTGGATTTTATTGTGTATAAAAAAAGCTGATTGACTTGATATTCTAAAATTTCGGACTTTTCACCCGTCCCAGAATATTGCTGAATCTCATTTTGTGTTTAGGTATGGTGATATAACACCGCGAAGTGTTCCTGGTAAAACCATAGCAATGATATGGACGTTAGTTGGGTTGGTTCTGACTGGTATTCTCACTGGTGCCTTGACATCAACCATTACAACTATGACAATTCCTGTTGTAACTTCACTTTATGGTGCAAAGGTGAAAACATCTCTACTTCTTTCCGTTCTTCTTTTTCGTAGAAACAAATGCAGATTTTGCAACAATAGCATCCATTTGTTCATATTGACTTACCAACACAAAGTAATTATTGATTGCAAGAAATAGGTTTCTAGCATAGGCATCAAATCTTTAAAAAAGATTTCACGGATGATGGTTATCGAAACTTCCTTTTGATTTAATGGCTTGAAAGGAACTTCAGGTCCTTTGCTATTATTGTTTTTTTGATATATTGATTATTTTCAGAATTACTAACGAAATTGCATTAAAAAAACGCCTATTAACGAAGGAAAACAAAGGATAAGCAAGATTGTACAATTGAAAGTTCTATTTACAGTTCTATTTCATTCTAAAATTCAGTTCTATTTCATTCTTGGCATTTTAGTTTATTTAACACAGAAATTTATATTTATTTGCTGAAACTATTGCCACACATCGCTCTTAACATATTATTATATTTACGGTGTAAGAACAATAACCTGAAGATAAACATTTCAGCAATTATGATTTACTTCTGATAGGCTGCTGTTATCAATAATTCCTTTGAATACCGACTGGCAGTCAGAAGAAACGCACAAGTTAAACCAGGTGATTGTTTGATTCGTAGATTTATTGATGGTTTGATTGATTGATTGATTGATTGATTGATTGAATGATTGCAATGTCCAGCAGGATGACTGTTGATCGAAACAAGTAAAACAGGTTTTGTAGGATTGTGAACAATAATTAAGATATTTTCACTTTGAGCAATTCGTGGTTTATAATCTATTTATAAGTATAATATTTTGCTAGGTGAAAATTTCATATTAATGGTCTTCCTTTCAGATTGCCCTGTTTATCTCAGGTTGTTCAACAGAAGAGAAACTTTGTCAATTACATCTTTTTCATTATTTTTCCATCATCTGTTTGAATTGATGATTCACAGNATTGATTGATTGATTGAATGATTGCAATGTCCAGCAGGATGACTGTTGATCGAAACAAGTAAAACAGGTTTTGTAGGATTGTGAACAATAATTAAGATATTTTCACTTTGAGCAATTCGTGGTTTATAATCTATTTATAAGTATAATATTTTGCTAGATGAAAATTTCATATTAATGGTCTTCCTTTCAGATTGCCCTGTTTATCTCAGGTTGTTCAACAGAAGAGAAACTTTGTCAATTACATCTTTTTCATTATTATTTCTACATTGTAATGATTTTTCCATCATCTGTTTGAATTGATGATTCACAGCACTGATTTATTTAAAAAAAACAGTTCCCTGGAAAATATAAAATTTCTTGTTCTTGTTTGCAGAAATGCAATTTCAAACTGCTACGCAAGTACTAACTGCAGTGCAGAAAAACAAAGTCAGCATTGGTTTATTGGATGCGTTTGTGACTGCGGGTCAAAAGTCAAAGGTGACAGATATGAAGTTAAAGGTCACGAAAATCATTTCAGCAAATACTGGATTTGGATTCGTTTTATCGAAAGAACTCGTATATCTTGAGAATGATTTTAGAAGTCATATTTCATCACAGCAAGCACTTGTCATGGAGTTTGTTGCCAATATGACAAATCAACTTGAGGTATGTTTTTTTATTAAATGTTATTGTATTTTCAATGTAAAGTTGAAAACTACTTTACAGCTGATTAATACCAACTAAATACAGAGTATATACAAGAATCATTGAAATCTAACAACATTAAAGGGAGTCAAATATGGAGTCAAATAAAACCCAAATTTGGTATGAAAGTTCGACAATTTCTGCATGGACAACTTGTTGTGGACCAATTCTTAATTTCGCAACTAAATTGGGTATGTGATGCCGAGTTTCGCATAGAATGAGGTAGCATTTGCCAAATTTGCTGTCCTCTAAATCTAATGTTTTCATAACCGTAGTTAACAGAGTCTTATAATAATTTGGTGCATCACAGACTTATTTGAAATATTCTCCAAGCCTAAATCGAAGGAAATCTATATAATTAATCATCCGATGATAGAGTAGAGTCCAAAAATCTCAGTCCACTACCAACATTTATTGCGTTAATCATTCTTCTAAAACTAAAATGACATTTTTATTCTGGTATTGGTAGTCAAGAATATTTTATGGTATTTAATGAAACATTGGAACAAATGAAGTTAATTATTGTTTCAGAAAGAATGGTAAAATCTGTGGTTTTTATGAATGATAAAATCAAACAATGTGGAAAATGATTGAACATTCGGAATCATATCACAAAATTATTGCTGTTAAATTCATTTACGAAATTAGGTAGAAATCATTAAAGTTTTCAACATTGAAGAATATTGAGTGAATGTTTCTTTTATCCTTCTGCCAAGGGTGTCAGGACACCTATTATGTAATTAATTAATAAATGTTTACTTACCTTGTTTTGTTTGTTATTGTCTTCTTNGTCAAGAATATTTTATGGTATTTAATGAAACATTGGAACAAATGAAGTTAATTATTGTTTCAGAAAGAATGGTAAAATCTGTGGTTTTTATGAATGATAAAATCAAACAATGTGGAAAATGATTGAACATTCGGAATCATATCACAAAATTATTGCTGTTAAATTCATTTACGAAATTAGGTAGAAATCATTAAAGTTTTCAACATTGAAGAATATTGAGTGAATGTTTCTTTTATCCTTCTGCCAAGGGTGTCAGGACACCTATTATGTAATTAATTAATAAATGTTTACTTACCTTGTTTTGTTTGTTATTGTCTTCTTTGTTTCGTCTCTCCCTGCCCTGTGAGCTTATGAGCAACATTTCAACTGACCTTGGCCTAAGTTGGGCTTAACCGCTTTTTCTAGTCTAACTCCCTTGCATTCCTGGGTGTATGTGCGCCTTCGCAGAAGAAAGGGTTTTAAACCGCAAGCCAGAAAAGTAAGCCCAACTTAGGCCAAGGTCGGTTGAAATGTTGCTCATAAGCTCACAAGGCAGGGAGAGACAAAACAAAGAAGACAGCAACAATCAAAACAAGGAAAATAAACATTTATTTATTGATTACATAATAGGTGTCCTGACACCCTTGCTTCTACCTATCATTTAAATTCAGTTCTATGACACTGAGAAGCTGGGCTTATCGAAGCAGAGAGTTGACCACTCTCCTTAATCTACAGAGCAGGTTTGACAGGATGGGGACTCGAACCACCTACCACTGAGCCCGCTACCACTGAGCCCGCTACCACTGAGCCATCGCCGCTTGAGTGGATGTTAAACCAAACCTGATGCTTTGACAGGAGGTTGAGAACAAATCTTACAGCTTAATTTACAATTATGCCACTATTTTCTAGGAATTTTCTTTCTTAATTGTAGACATATCTTTTGAAAAAGAACTGTAAAGTAATATTTCTCTTTTAGGTGTCCACTGCAAAACCACCCAAGATACAGTTATTTGATCCGAAGACTCCAGTATTCTGGCTCATTCTGAAATATGAAGTGGGAACATTTTTGGTCTTCTCTCTTCTTGGCGTTCTTTGGTCATTGTTCAGATATTACCGCAGGCATCGTAAAGTTGCAACAATTCCAGGTAACAATTTATGATATTTCGTCTGTTTAACTATAACGAGACCTAATAATGAGAGTTCTGAAGCAGAACGTTCTCTAAAAACGATATTTTTCGACAAAATCGCTTCATGATAAATCATAGTAACGATCTTCAGATATCCGAGAGTTCGCCCCGTCTTATTCGGACTTTCCTTTCAGAATTATGAGCGATTTTCTGAAGAAGGTATCTTCCTTTTTACTCTCAAAAGCACACGAAAACCTGGATGAATTTTCTGGAATTTCTTTGGCTCGTAGAAATGACGAAAGCACCTTTTATAGACCTTTTCGACCATGTGAAAAAGGGATCGGAGAGAGTGGCCAATTCTGGTAGCACGTTTAGAAGATGATTTTTATGGTCTACCTGAACGATCACTGGGAAATCGCAGCGTGCTGCTCTCCGGCGAAAAACCTTTGTAACTGATGGTTTCATCAAATATTAGTGGGAATTTGCTTCATTAACTTTTATTAACCCTTGGAAGATTTTGGAGATTTCGATGCAACGTATACGAATTAAATTGACAAAACAGTCATCCCTAAAGAATGACACTTTTAGTGTGTGCCTACTCCTATTCTTTGCAACATAGGCTTCGAATCTTTGCAAAACTTTAAAATTAATCGTGTAAAATATCATTGCCCTATTCTTTCAAATGAATTGCTCGAAGGGAACTTTAGGTAATTTGCCGTAATTCGAGAGAGAGCATTTTTGATATCGTCATTATTTTTGGAATTACAGAGTTTTTATGTTTTATGAAAGGATGTACGAAAGGAAGTTTCTAAAGTTTTGACAAACATTAAAAGCACCATGAACTCTAAACTGATTGAGGAAAATCAATATGATCAAAACAAGAAAACTTCAATTTTTGTAGGTCTACTAGATGGTAGGAAGCAAAATTCTGTAGCTTTTATGGTTTACGATTTAGTAATTTCATGACGTCACAGCTTAAAAACTAGCNTATTCTTTCAAATGAATTGCTCAAAGGGAACTTTAGGTAATTTGCCGTAATTCGAGAGAGCATTTTTGATATCGTCATTATTTTTGGAATTACAGAGTTTTTATGTTTTATGAAAGGATGTACGAAAGGAAGTTTCTAAAGTTTTGACAAACATTAAAAGCACCATGAACTCTAAACTGATTGAGGAAAATCAATATGATCAAAACAAGAAAACCTCAATTTGTGTAGGTCTACTAGATCGTAGCAAGCAAAATTCTGTAGCTTTTATGGTTTACGATTTAGTAATTTGATGACGTCACAGCTTAAAAACTAGTAGTAATCTAAAACACAGGGGTAAAAGGATTAAAAGATAGAATAAGGAGTTATCGCCTCATCATAACCATTGCAAACAGGAAAGAGCGAGTGCCGACCTTCACATATATGTCCGTAAAAGAACTCAGACATTTTTGGGTGGGAGCAATGAGCTTCTTAGAAGCTGGGACAGTTTTGATATTTTTCATATTTCGTACTTCAATTTTTAACTGGGGAGTAAACTTTCGAAAAACGCTGTAATTCCGAAAATAATGATATTATCAAAAATGCTCTCTCTGGCATCATGGCAAATTACCTAAAGTTCCCTTCGAGCAAATCATTTGAAAGAATAGGGCAATGATATTTTAAACGATTAATTTTAAAGTTATGCAAAGATTCGACGCCTATGCTATTAACAATAATAATAATAATAATAGTAGTAATAATTATAATAATAGTAATAATTATAATAATAATAATAAATAATAATAATAAGTTATTTATATAGGGTAATTCTATCAGCTACAATACATTAGCTGCTATCAAGAGAAGACCTGTTCTAAGAAGCAAAATAAAAATTGACAAATCTAAAAGTTTACAATTAAATAGCTACTATGAAAGGTGCTTAATGAAAATGGTACAATGTGATAAAATACTATTCTTTACCAAAACTACATTTCTCATTCTTCCTCAGATGAAATGGTGCTTTTCGTGGACGCATTTGAAGACAGCATACATGACTTTTATGAAAGAACAAATGAACAAGCTGAACAGTTTACAGAACTCCATGTCCAAGAACTTAAAAAATTGGTAGAATTGAAGATAAACTTTAAAAGACAAGCAAAACGAGCACGAACAAACGCAATTTGGTTCACATGAAAATTATCGTGACAATGAACGTCTTCGTTAATTACAAGAGTGGGCATGTGCTGTGTTTTTGGTGGTCCTATGTATGTCTTGGAAAAACGACTTCACCAACCCATTTTTCAGAGTACCAGTACAAATTGCGCTCTTAAAAAGACGGGTTTTGGGGACATACCTTTTTATAGTACTCCGATAAAACCCAATTTTGAGGACAAATATTGACCAACATCCTAGAACATGAACAGTCCAAGATGGTTGCAAAATGATATTGTTGAAAAGAGTTCAAAATAAACCTGAGTTTAGGGACAGACATTAACATAGTATGGAAGAAATAAACCGGCTATGTGGACATACATGGGAGCACTGTCCTCACTGCAACATGGCCCAAATTAGAAAGAAAAATTGAACAAATGCTTCGCACTCAGTGAATCGTACCACGGCATGGCCAGGGTAAATCAACGGGGGCATTGAAACAAGAGGGTCTGGGGCAAAGCCCCAGAAAATGTTTTGAGGACACGCCCTTTACGTTGGCCTAGATTGCCTCTCGTGACCCCATGTTTGCCAATACTAAAATGGAACTTTCAAAAATTGTGTAACAATTTTCTATGAATCACCACCATCTTCAGAAAATTTTTAGTAAACCTTCCTTAGATTGTCTTTGTCTCTCTCGATCCAATCAGCATTTAGACTTCGACAATTTTGTAAACATTTTCGATTAATCACAGTCTTCACGATTTTGTCTTTTTGAGTGAACGCCCTTTACTTTGGCTTGAAACGACTTTCTCGATCCAATGTTTGCCAATTCAAAAATGGAAACTATTACAATTTTGTGATGGTTCTTCTTTAAATTTACGTCAGCAGGAAAATTTTTGAGGACGTCAACCATGGATTAGAATAACTCTCCCAATCACGTTCTAGCATTTGTGGGAAAATTCTTAACCTACAAATAATTTTGAGGACCTTCTTTTGTGATATTTACGTCTGCTCAGAATGAAATGTTAGCCTTCTTATTTTATCTTTTCCAAATAAGTTAAGATTTGATCACAAGAAGACAAGCCTAGATTTATTGCTGATTAAATACAATTATAAGTATAAAGATATAACACAATTACAGGTTAGCATTTTTTTACATAACCTTCCTCAATTTTTTGCTTAAACCTTCCTCCAAACCAGGTTTGTAGGTTTGTGAGGTTTTTGCATCTCTGTCTCGAGATGCCTTTGATCGTGCGTTTTAGGCCATTTTCCGGATGTTCCGCAAACAAATTTTTGAATCTTTCGATTTTGCCAGAGGCTACTATTTTAAAAATTACCAAAAAATATAAAAAAATACGTCAATCTTGCAGCTATTAGAAAAATCAATTCTCATTATTATAGCGCAAGTAAATTTGCTGCAATGATTTTTCGAACAGAGGGACATTTTTTTGAGTCAGCAGTAATAATTTGTCAAGTGAGAATTTTGTTAGAAAGAGCATAACAAGAATCTTTAATGCATCGAATACGAGGATGGCATCTATATACGTTTCTTCTTCAGTTGTTTACTTGCCTTGTGTTACCAGATTCACTTGTAAAGGAGAGGCTATTAGCTGACCGATGAGATAATGTATTNTATGCATCAGTTGAAAGATCTTGAGAAGCAAGTTTTTATCTTTTGATTTTAAGAGATGTTTGATTCCATCCCTTAAGAGATCTTATAATTAATTAATTCCATCCCTTGAAAATCCATGCAACTTTCTAACTTTTTGCCAATAATCAATAAGCGATAGATAAATTGAACAGATTTTCATGTGATTGAACAGAATTTCTAATTGCTTTTCAGATGCTTCATAACCGCTGAGTCCGCTGCTCTTCCTCCAAGTCGAAGTCGTATTGTTGAGGCGATATGTATCCACTTGTTGGAGAAGTTTCCCTCATCAAAAACGACAGAGACAGATGGAGGGAGGAAAGTGACATACAGCAGGTGGAGTTTGATGTTGTCTGCTTACAACAGGGTACGGGCACGGCTTTTACACAGCCAGAAAATGCTGGCTGACACTAGTCTAACCCTGTTTTGTCTGAATGAGACTCAGATAAGCCGCTGGTTTAAAGAGAAGACAAGACGCGAAGAGGTTACCATGCTTCTTCAAGGACGGTTCTTACCTGGTAACTTATCAGTTGCAGCTGAAGAGCTTCCAGCAGTAAGACCCGTCCAGCGTCTTGTCTCCTCCGCCGAACCAGTAGTGTTTCCTGATCCTGAGGACCGGACAGGGAAGGCTAAAGTGCGAAATGCCGTGCCTAAACCACGAACGAAGCCTGTTGCATTGCTACCAAAGCCAGCAACAATGATGACGTCAGCTGCAGCAGCAACAACAATGCCACCCACTCCGTTCAGTTCGTCCACTGCATCTGGATACACCCGAATTGTGACAGCGAAGCCTCAGTCCCGATCTGCAGCATACAGACAGCAGAAGAGGCGAGAAAGTGGCTTGGAAAACAAAGAAAGGAAAGTCTACTCGTGCACCTTCTGCAAGCAGCCATGTGTCTCAATTGGTCATCATCATTACTTTGGCAGCCGGTACTGCCACAAGAATCCGGATGTGCCACCACTTGAGGAATGGCTGGCTGCCAGAAAGAAGGAGCGCGAGGAAAAATTAGCTAAAAAACAAAGTCAAAGTAAAGAGTAAGTTCCACACCTTCAGTTTCAATATGACTTTTTCAATTATGTTCATAAGATGCACATAATCAACTTTCACTTCAACTGTCAAACACACTTATGACAAACATATAAAGTTATATGAAGTTATATGAAATGCAAAGATACTTTGCAAACATGCATATACTTCATTAGCATAGAATAAAGCAAT
Source organism: Aurelia aurita (assembly GCA_004194415.1). Classification (NCBI taxonomy): domain Eukaryota; kingdom Metazoa; phylum Cnidaria; class Scyphozoa; order Semaeostomeae; family Ulmaridae; genus Aurelia; species Aurelia aurita. Next base: position 800,151 of record REGM01000117.1, on the reverse strand, counting down.
TATTTATGCATTCACAATGGATTATCTATGTATGGGGCTTTTAAACTCTTTATTTGACTTTGCATTTTAGCTGATCCATATCTTTAGTTTTGTAACATTGAGTGCCTCTTCTGTTGTCTCTAATTGTTAATTGGTGGACGTACAATTAAAACTGCATCTATGCGCAAATTTAAATGTTGACAAAAGTGCTCTAAAACAAGGACATTTTGCTCGTTGTCCTTCACTTTTGCAGCATTATTGCGCATATTTGCTTTGTCTTTTGCTGGTGGGTCTTTTGCTGGAGATTAAAACTGCATCTATGCGCAAATTTAAATGTTGACAAAAGTGCTCTAAAACAAGGACATTTTGCTCGTTGTCCCTCACTTTTGCAACATTATTGCGCATATTTGCTTTGTGTTTTGCTGGTGGGTCTTTTGCTGGAGATTAAAACTGCCTCTATGCGCAAATTTAAATGTTGACAAAAGTGCTCTAAAACAAGGACATTTTGCTCGTTGTCCCTCACTTTTGCAACATTATTGCGCATAGTTGCTTTGTATTGCGCATAGATACTATAACAGATGTTGTTTAGCTATTTCCTGTATATTTATTACACATACACATTACATATTATATTACAACGATAATGGACAGTTATCATGGACTTTTTATATTGTTACCTTTATGGTATTTAGCGTTCTTGTAGTTATCGTTTCGTTGCAAAAGTATCATTCTACATTGTATTATATTTGAGATTGAGAATGAGCTTTGTAAGATATTTCGTGTATTATCTGTCTTTGAAGCTTCCTCCTTGTTTAATTTAACAACTTAACAAAAGAAGACTCCTGCATTGTGATTTCGAAAAAGGACTAAAAGGTTATCACCTTGGAATGGCCTAAAATGTTGTCAGCTGCGATATATAATAATTTCTCTGGGTGTTTCAGGCAATAGATTTTAAAGACTTAAGTTTCCGACGCAACCTTTAACTTACTAGGGTCATTATCTGCCATTTTGGTTACATCAAAGACAAAAGTTTCTTTAAAGGGAGTACAAAGACCAGCAGCCTTTGCCATCGTTTGTTTTTGTGAATTTCGTACAGTCAGTTATTCTGGAAGCTGTGCAGAGCAAGTCGCTGACTGTGCGCAAAGCATGAAGGTCTTTGTACTCCCTTTAAACGAAAGACAAAGATCCTACATGCTACCAACTGATTTTTGATGCTATAATTGCAATAAATGCAGACAAAAGTGGCTCCATTCTGCAATTCAGCTGTTAATGAAGTTAAGTAAGTGCAGCTCGATATACGATTACGGAAAACTAGCTGTTAATAAAGTTAAGTGAGTGCAGCTCGATAGACCATTACGGAAAATTAGCTGTTAATGAAGTTAAGTGAGTGCAGCTCGATAGACCATTACGGAAAACTACCTGTTAATGAAGTTAAGTGAGTGCAGCTCGATAGACCATTACGGAAAACTACCTGTTAATGAAGTTAAGCGAGTGCAGCTCGATAGACCATTACGGAAAACTACCTGTTAATGAAGTTAAGTGAGTGCAGCTCGATAGACCAATACGGAAAACTACCTGTTAATGAAGTTAAGTGAGTGCAGCTCGATAGACCATTACGGAAAATTAGCTGTTAATGAAGTTAAGTGAGTGCAGCTCATAAGCTCACAAGCATCACTAAGCAACAACCATTACAATGTTGTTGTATTAGCTTATGGGGTAAGAACACCTTGGGAAAGAGGTTGCTAAATGCAGACAATCTGGAGTAGATAGCGTTGCGGTCGCCTTAACAACGAGACGGGGGGTTAATTTTAATGTGTTAGATAACATACTTCAAGGCGCTTTTCTCCTCTCTTTTCTTCCCCCTCTTTTCCCCCTTTCTTCCCCCCATATGGCGAAGATTATGCCCCAGCTTTTGCGCGCAGGGGCCATGCTAATCTTCTCTGTATCGTTCCAATTTTAGTATATGTGAAGCCGAAGCTTGCACATCAGTTGGTAATCCTCCCTTCGACAAGTTTCCAGTATGCCCGACACGTGCCGGTAATATGGCTCTTTAGAAAAGACTTAAGTATTGAACGCATGCGTTCTAAAGGGCTTATTCTAGGCTATTCTAGGCGTGTTTGAGCTTGTCCACGAATTTCCCTGCTCAAAAAATCATTTTTAGGCAATTTAAGGTTTATTTCGTAAATACCCGATATTTCGCGTCAGGAACCTCCTGGGTGGTTCTCCTAGTGCTCACAAGCATCATAACCAAAAACTAGAGCTCTGTAGCATCATTTTCGGCCTCAAAACCGATGTTTTATCCTCCAAAAGTTGCTCCCAAAAAATCCCTGACCTCTCAGACTGCAGAGATTCTCTTAAAAGATCGTTCCGGGGGAGTAGACGAGGAATTATGGAAATTGAAACCATTTGAAGCCATAATATGTTGTTATTACTTGGCACGTCACTTTGAATGTCCTAGCCAAAATATGAAATTTAGGAGAAAATGTGTTTCAATCAGACGCATGTGAGTAGAAGGTAAACAAACAAAATGGTGGACCGAATAGACTGGAGCTGCGGGCGAAGATTTTAAAAGGCACTTGCAATGCAAGAAGCTCAAAGTATCATATGCACTGGATGCATGCAACGCATTAACGAAGGTTAGTAAAGGTTGACTTTATGTTTCCACACGTGTAGAGAGCCTTGCAAGCTTGCAACAGACAAACTGTGGCGTTCAGGCTGTGGGGTGGGGAAGCACGGCCATAGGGTGCAATAGGCCTATCTAAATATTATGTGAAGTGTTTTACTGTCAGCCTATGAAACCTTTTCTTTCTTGGCATTTAGCTCAATTATCTATGAGAGTAAAGCAACGAAATGGTGGTGAGGGACATAGTTGGCTATTCACTGCAAACTAAGTCAAAACTTCTCCCCTTTTTCCTGGTTATCTTTTCTGGAACTCAGTTTCCAACTTTGAGAAGATTGTCTTGCAACTGTTTATCTGAGCATTGAACTGCCCCACTGTTTTAAGATGACCACCCCAATTTTCCATTCAGGAAATTTTTCAGTATATCATACGTATGTGCCAGCAAATATTGCGTTAAACCATGGTTAAACTTTCTCCTTCTTTTTTTGTTTTATGTTAAAACAATTAAAAACCTAAAAACAACAACCTGCCCACCTCTTACTTCTTCCAGAACCAAATCCACCCTTCTCAAGTTAATAGTGGATAGCTACATACTAGAAAATTTTTGCAGAAACTGTAAAAGCCTTCAGATCATTTATGCTATAAAATCTGAATCCAGAATTTTTTTAAATATTCTATCAAAAATTTTGCAACATATAACAGATTACTCTGTCTACTAACTACTTTATAATACTACAAGGATGATACCACGAGGAGCAAAAGACTATGACTACCCCATGGCCATTACATGATTTTGTGAGATCATGAGATCAAGAACCAATCCAGAATTTGATTCTCCTAGAAAAAACTTACCATGACTGAATCAAAGAAATAAAAAACAGAAATTACCTCTTGCATCCTTGATTCTTATTTTTGACCTCTTTCTTGCTTGATGTAAATGAAACTAAATTGAGGGGGAAAATAAAATGTTGAGTATTTTGCATTGCGATAAAACTTTCCAATTCATATTTATTTCATATTATTTAAAATATTTTGTGAGAGTTCAATACTTTTCAGTGCAATATGTAGCAAACATTTAAAGTATATAGTAAAAATTGTAAAACAAGCAAATTGCAATGTGGCCCATACCTCATCCTCTTGCTTCTCCCATTCTTCAAATTGTGCTGCCTCCTTCTCTCTTTGCATTAAAGTCTGCGAAAAATAAGAAATTTCACAATTTCAAAGTCCTACAAAATTAATCCTTTATTAATTTTAAAAGTGAACAAGTCAACTAGATAGAATTACAAATACAACAGCACAATGAAGAAATATGGAAATATGAAAAAAATAGTAAATAATTACCATGTCTTCATCTTTGGCAGCTTTCTCTCTTTCTCTCTCCTGAAGGAAATAAAAAACGAAAGTCAGTGAAGGATAAAGCAACAAGAATTAGTCCCTGGTGATGTGATATTTGGTCAGAAGAAATCATCCAAAGCTAAAGATGAAAACTATGNATACTTTTCTATAGTATCATGCTCGTACAAAGGTGCAACATATGCACCCTAAACGCCGACCTTTTTTAGCAAAATACATACCCTAATCGCGGAAAATTTTCTTGAGAACATACCCTTTCCCGTGTCACATTGAATTTGTCAAGTTTAGGTACCCTAATCGCGGACAAGTCACGTATCAAAATTGTTGATGTGACCAGTGTGATTCTGTGTGATGAATCAGGGACGAAGAGTTAATCCTAATTTTTGAGTGTATTTGCGTAACACATTATCCTATTTCAAATTCTATTTTAAAATGCTTGATTAAAAATATCATCACAGAAGCGTTTCGATTTATCAAATGCAAAAAAGTACATCCTTTTGTGAAATTACGGTCGAATTGGCACCCCTAAACGGGCCCGCGCGGGCCCGTGCCTACGTTGAAGAAAGGTACCCCTTCCCGCTTTTTTTGTACGAGCATGATAACACTTCAGGTACCAAGTGGCCCCCCGGGTGCTTCTCCCATTCTTCAAACTGCGCTGCCTCCTTCTGTCTTTGCATCAAAGTCGGCGAAAAATAAGAAATTTCAAAAGTTTTGAAGTCTTACAAAATTAATCCTTGATTAAAAGTAAAAGTCAACAAGTCAACTAGATAGAATTACAAAGACAACAACTCAATGAAGAAATATGGAAATGAAAAATGAAAAAAATAGTAGATAATTACCATGTCCTCCTCTTTGGCAGCTTTCTCACTTTCTCTCTCCTGAAGGAAATAAAAAAACAAGTCAGTGAAGGATAAAGCAACAAGAATTAGTCCCTGGTGATGTGATATTTGGTCAGAAGAATCATTCAAAGCTAAAAATGAACTGTGTACAATCAACAAGAGTATGCAGTTTTAAGGTAAATTAATAAAGTTATGAAAATATAGTACTATATGAGGGGGGCTTTGGGGGGTACCAGAACCTACAAACCCGGACGAAAATTTGGAAAAACCCGGACGAAAATTTGGAAAAACCTGAAAACCCAGACGAATATTTGGAAAAACCTGAAAACCCACAAACAAAATTCAAAAATCCCCGAAAGTGTACTTGCAATTTTGCAATTGCCAAAGGTTGTTATCATCATTCTTTGTTATTTTTACTTCACTGACTTCCTCCCTTTACCAACAAAAAATGAAATACCTATGAACAGAGATCTTTAGACTTGCGAGTAAGGAGCCCCTCAATGAGAAAGTAGCTAATTCACCTTTCAAAGCAATAGTCTGTTATTAAATCTTATAGCCCTTCCAAATCTCGACCTCACACCAACTCCAAATCGACACCACCATGTCTTAAAGTATTAAGAGAATTTCAATCATCAATCTTCAGGAGCTTTTAGCACATTATCCAGTCGATTGATCGATTCAATAGCCAGTTTTATTGTACAGGCCAGCAGCGTGGCCATGACAAATTAACTGGGGGGTATCCAAACGAATGGGTCTGGGGGCCTCTGCCTCAGGAAAATTTTTGTGGACACCCCCTTTACTTTGGCATGAAACGCTTCTCTCAATCCCATGTTTGCCCCTATTGACATAGGATTTTTGTCTGTTTTGTGAAATATGTTTTATCAGTTAGCATCCCCAGGAAAATTTTTGAGTGAACACCCCAGGGGGTCACTTCCATATATACAGGCACAGGGTGTGCCACTTTTTGGGGTGCTTTTTTCAGGAAGAAAATAACTTTTAGGGTGTCATTTTTGGTAAGATCATAAGAAACCATAACTTTTTGGGTATCATTTTTGGTGTGATCATAAATGTTAGGGTATCATGTGCAAAAATAATTCTTTGGGGTCAACTTTTGGGATTTTTGACCCCTAATATTAAATTTTAGGGTATGCATTTTGCATATCATGTAAATTTTGGGGTATGGTTTTTGGAAAATCTATAAAATTTAGGATGTGATTTGAAATGTCAAATGGCACACTCCCCCTCATCTCCCTATTGAAGTTACCCCCCCAGGTTTAAAATCTTACTAACATTGTAAGAATAACAGTGGTATAAAATATAGGTACACAAATATCTTTAATACATAAGAGGCACATTTACCTTAGCTCTCGAAAATGTTGTGAATTTTCATTCGTTGGCTTAAAATCTTACTCACGTTGTAAGAATAACGGTGGTATAAAATATAGGTACACCATTATCGTTACTGCAAGAGAGGCACATTTTCGTTTCCTCTCGAAAAAGTTGTGAATTTTCATTCCTTGGCTTAAAATCTTACTCACGTTGTAAGAATAACGGTGGTATAAAATATAGGTACACCGTTATCGTTACTGCATGAGAGGAAGATCTTCCTTCCATCTCGAGAAAGTTCTTAATTCTTTTTCGTTGGCTTAAAATCTTACTCATGTTGTAAGAATAACGGTGGTACCAAAATATAGGTACACCGTTATCGTTACTGCAGGAGAGGCACATCTTCCTTCCATCTCGAGAAAGTTGTGAATTTTAATTAGTTGGCTTGAAATCTTACTGACGTTGTAAGAATATCGGTGGTACCAAAATATAGGTACACCGTTATCGTTACTGCAGGAAAGGCACATCTTCCTTCCATCTCGAGAAAGTTCTTAATTCTTTTTTGTTGACTTAAAATCTTACTCACGTTTAAGAATAACGCTGGTACCAAAATGTAGGTACACCGTCATCGTTACTGCAGGAGAGGCACATCTTCCTTCCATGTCGAGTAAGTTGTGAATTTTATTCGTTGGCTTAAAATCTTACTCACGTTGTAAAAATAACAGTGGTACCAAAATATAGGTACACCGTTATCGTTACTGCAGGAGAGGCACATCTTCCTTTGATCTCAAAAAAGTTGTGAATTTTAATTTTTTGGCTTAAAATCTTACTCACGTTGTAAGAATAACGGTGGTACCAAAATATAGGTACACCGTTATCGTTACTGCAGGAGAGGCACATCTTCCTTTGATCTCAAAAAAGTTGTGAATTTTAATTTTTTGGCTTAAAATCTTACTCACGTTGTAAGAATAACGGTGGTACCAAAATATAGGTACACCGTTATCGTTACTGCAGGAGAGGCACATCTTCCTTTGATCTCAAAAAAGTTGTGAATTTTAATTTTTTGGCTTAAAATCTTACTCACGTTGTAAGAATAACGGTGGTACCAAAATATAGGTACACCGTTATCGTTACTGCAGGAGAGGCACATCTTCCTTTGATCTCAAAAAAGTTGTGAATTTTAATTTTTTGGCTTAAAATCTTACTCACGTTGTAAGAATAACGGTGGTACCAAAATATAGGTACACCGTTATCGTTACTGCAGGAGAGGCACATCTTCCTTTGATCTCAAAAAAGTTGTGAATTTTAATTTTTTGGCTTAAAATCTTACTCACGTTGTAAGAATAACGGTGGTACCAAAATATAGGTACACCGTTATCGTTACTGCAGGAGAGGCACATCTTCCTTTGATCTCAAAAAAGTTGTGAATTTTAATTTTTTGGCTTAAAATCTTACTCACGTTGTAAGAATAACGGTGGTACCAAAATATAGGTACACCGTTATCGTTACTGCAGGAGAGGCACATCTTCCTTTGATCTCAAAAAAGTTGTGAATTTTAATTTTTTGGCTTAAAATCTTACTCACGTTGTAAGAATAACGGTGGTACCAAAATATAGGTACACCGTTATCGTTACTGCAGGAGAGGCACATCTTCCTTTGATCTCAAAAAAGTTGTGAATTTTAATTTTTTGGCTTAAAATCTTACTCACGTTGTAAGAATAACGGTGGTACCAAAATATAGGTACACCGTTATCGTTACTGCAGGAGAGAGACATCTTCCTTCCATCTCGAGAAAGTTCTTAATTCTTTTTCGTTGGATTAAAATCTTACTCACATTGTAAGAATAACGGTGGTACCAAAATATAGGTACACCGTTATCGTTACTGCAGGAGAGGCACATCTTCCTTCCATCTCGAGAAAGTTCTTAATTCTTTTTCGTTGGCTTAAAATCTTACTCACGTTGTAAGAATAACGGTGGTACCAAATATAGGTACACCGTTATCGTTACTGCATGAGAGGCACATCTTCCTTTGATCTCGAGAAAGTTGTGAATTTTTATTCGTTTGCTTAAAATCTTACTCACGTTGTAAAAATAACGGTGGTACCAAAATATAGGTACACCGTTATCGTTACTGCATGAGAGGCACATCTTCCTTCTATCTCGAGAAAGATCTGAATTTTTTTTTCGTTGGCTTAAAATCTTACTCACGTTGTAAGAATAACGCTGATACCAAAATATAGGTACTCCGTTATCGTTACTGCAAGACAGGCACATTTTCGTTTGCTCTCGAAAAAGTTGTGAATTTTCATTCGTTGGCTTAAAATCTTACTCACGTTGTAAGAATAACGGTGGTATAAAATATAGGTACACCGTTATCGTTACTGCAGGAGAGGCACATCTTCCTTCCATCTCGAGAAAGTTCTTAATTCTTTTTCGTTGGATTAAAATCTTACTCACTTTGTAAGAATAACGGTGGTACCTAAATATAGGTACACCGTTATCGTTACTGCAGGAGAGGCACATCTTCCTTCCATGTCGAGTAAGTTGTGAATTTTATTCGTTGTCTTAAAATCTTACTCGCGCTATAAGAATAACAGTTGTACCAAAATATAGGTACACCGTTATCGTTACTGCAGGAGAGGCACATCTTCCTTTGATCTCGAGAATGTTGTGAATTTTTTTTCATTGGCTTAAAATCTTACTCACGTTGTAAGAATAACGGTTATACCAAAATATAGGTACACCGTTACCGTTACTGCAGGAGAGAGACATCTTCCTTCCATCTCGAGAAAGTTCTTAATTCTTTTTCGTTGGATTAAAATCTTACTCACGTTGTAAGAATAACGGTGGTACCAAA
>REGM01000117.1:750290-788166 GCA_004194415.1 Aurelia aurita | reverse complement strand
AAATCTTTAAAAAGGTCGGTGTAAAATTCTGTGACCTATTTCTTTGAATGGAATGGCTTGAAAGAAACTTTTGCTACTTTGTAATAATTCTTTCGTTGGACTTTTCAGAAATCTTCAATATTTTCAGAATTAGAGTGCTTTTTTTCTTTGCTAAGAATTCAAGAAAAATTTTGAAAAAATCTTAAAACCATCGTAATTTCTAAACTTTTGAGGAAACATCGAATAGTTTTCCAGAAAAACATAGTTTATGAACGTCTACAATATGATATCAAGCAAAAGCCTTTAACTCTTCTGGTTTGCGATTTAGAAATTTGATGACGTCACATCCTCAAATGAGTTGAAATATGAAATACGCTGTACTTTCGAAAATATTCAAGATTTCTGAAAAGTCCAACGGTAGAGTTATAGCAAAGTAGCTAAAATTTCTTTCAAGCTATTCGATTCAAACAAATAGGTCACTGAATTTTACACATACCTTTTTACGCCAATTTAAAGGTTTGGAACCTATGCTTCCTTCTAGCTCTTTTCTCGTTTAGAGTTTCAACAGCCTTCATCCTTCATCCACTCCTTCGTTTTTTCGGTCAAGGAATAATTAAAAGATATTTCATTTTTTGCCGATCTTCAGAATACAGTTTTTTGCTAAAAATGGATGAAAACTGTTTTTAATATTTTATTCTCAAAATCAAAAATTCTGATACAAGGTCGCAAATTCTACATTGCAAATTTTTCTGCCACACCAATTGTTTAAGGCAAGAGGCCTATTGTTCTACCATTGTTTTAAAAGTTGTTCCATGCCAGACATTTCTGGCGTAACATGCATGTTTTTTCAGTATAGATTCTGCTGCCTATGCCTGTATACTGCAAACTTAACAGAGTATGGTATAGAATGCTGATTACGCCATATTGGAATCGAGGGGGTATCCGCCGGCGTACGCAAAGCCTAAAATCTCTAAATCCTATAGAGGAACAATAAGCTATGGAGGCAGACACATATGGCGGGTGTTTCTACCTCGATTCCACTATGGGTCCTGGAGATTTACACAAAAATGGAATAAAAATTAATATCAAAGGAGGGGTAAGGCAAATGTGCTTGTTGTTTAATCAAGCGATCTACTAAATAATTTGAGCACAAATTTAAAGAAAAATAAGTGTGTTTCCTACGTTCTCCGGAGACTTTGAAGGGCGTGATTCCGTGATCACGAAAATTTTGTAGGCAATCATTGCAAACATATTTTAAAGAATTTTTCGGTTTTAACAGATGTCCTATGTGAGTACACGGAGAACACTGATGTCCTATGTTGATGTGAGAAGCAAGAGCTTAAGAAGAAATTCGACGAGATTTTTGAAATATTTCGAGACATCCAAAGTGTAATGTCCGCCAACAGATTTTTGCTTGCAGACGAAATTGAAGAATTGCAAACTTTGTGTTATAAATTTGGAGAACTGTTTCCTGTTTTCTTTCCAGAAAGAAATCTCACACGCAAGATGCACGAGCTTGTCTTCACCGTACCCAAATTTGTCAAAGAACATAAAACATTAGGAAAGTTGAGTGAGGAAGAAGGAGAAAGCCTCCATGCTGCTGTCAACCAAGAGCTAAAACAGCTAGCATGTGTTAGGGACCAAGCAGAGAAGATACGGCTTGTTTTGGAGAGACAGGAACTGCGATCATCGGTGGATAAATTACTTATGAAAGGAACTGCAAGGCTTTGCGGAGAATGCAAAAGCAAAGGGGAACGACACTTGTCTAGAACAGGCATTGATGGGAAAATACATTGTCCAGTCCCCGGGGGGGGGGGCACTATGTATATTTTGGGTACTGGGGACGTGCCATCGGGAAGGGTATCGATTTTCACGATTTTGGTATAAGGAACGGTATCGATTTTCACGATAGTGGTATAAGGAACGCTATCGATTTTCGTGATTTTGGTATAAAGTACAAATAAATAGGCCATTTTAGAAAAATTTGGTATAAAGTCGGGTATACTTTTTCGAAAATTTGGTATAAGGACGGGTATACATTTTGGAAAAATTGGTATAAGGAACGGGGAACGGGTATGTTTTTGGAGCTTTGATGGCACGTCCCCAACCAAAATCTGGTAAAGTGCCCCCCGGGTCCTGTCTGTCAAACAGATAAATTCTAATTGAGGGATATATTAGATCTTCCCAAAGCTCAAAATTTAAATGAAAGCTGGAAACTATTTTGGATTTCTTGCAAACGCCTTAAAATTCAAAAAAGGTTCTTATACACATTAATGGGAGTGGTGATATATATATATAAATATCTGTTTAGATTTTGTCAAGATGAGTTTGTGTGTTCTTGTTGTATATTTGCGTTAGTTAACTGTGTCAACTTGAAAACAAAGGAATTTACAAAAATGTTCCCCCGCGATCGGTTTTGCCCCAGGTCATTTTTTGATGACGTTTTAAAAAATTGTAAATTTTGTCTTGCAAATCATACGACCTCATAAAGTCTTGTCCTTCATGATATTATAAAGGGGCAGCATTAACCACTAGTCGTGATGTTCCTTAACCCAATAATCCTGTCTATAATGATAGTCGAGTAGAAAATGTCAAATTTTAGGTCCTTTTTAAATGATGCCTTGGTACTTAATATGACGTCATAAAATATGACGTCAATATCTTACCCTTTAAAAGATGTCACTAAGAGAAGTATTACCCCCACTAGGTCATAGATGCCCCTCTATCCTTTCCATAGTAATAGTCCAGCAAGAAACACCCAATTTTTCAATTTTAGTACATTTTTAAAAGTTGCTTTGCTACTTAAATATGACATCATAAGAACTTGCCCTTTATGACGTCATACAGGGGCAGTATTACCCCCACTACGTTAGATATGTTTCTTAACCCTTTATATAGACATATTCAAGTAGAAAATACTTTTTTGTATTTATTTTTAAGAAGACGTGTTGTTAAAATCATTTAAATTTGTGCCTGAGCTTGTTAATTTGACACTTTGACGTCATATTGGGGCAAACATACCCCAAAATTATTTGCATTCCAATCGATTTGAATGGCAGTTTATTAAGCTACTCGTATCTCTTTTCTGAGTTGTGAAATGTTTTGTACTTTTTGAGTTATCACTTTCTTTGTGAAAGCCACCCAAGCAACCTCTCAATTTTGCGTTTATACAATCCAAATTCCGTTGTAACAGCTGTGCCCCAGGCCACCTCAATTCTCGCGTGCTGGCTCGACCTCTGATGACAAAGATGTCTTGCACCTTATTCTCGAGTAATATTATTACAACTGTAAATTTAAGCGTAATAGAAGTCGCTTTATGTCTCAACCTGAACGAAAGACGTGGGTGATATGTTTGTGGGTCGCAGGGTATCTGCAGTGATCAAGATCATAATTTCTGTGCACAAAAATAAAACAAACCAAATAGAAGAAATTCTTTACTAAAATATTTTTGTAAAAATTAGGCAATTTTTAGTGCTGAGGTCTTTTCCAAGTGTCTTTAAATGCCCAAATTATACATAGGGAAAATTTCGAAGTTTATCACATAAATTCAGGACAAGGCTGAAGAAAATGTCCATTTTCCCACGCTTTTCATTCGTTTTCTCACGGTAATCCTGTCTCGTATTGGTTTTGGCCAAATGAAAACGAGACGACATAAAATTTGAATTGATTGGCGAATGGCCTAAGCGATAAGCCGAACTTTTTGGTTGCAGTGGTCGCAGAGGTGCCTCAAGCAAGCAAGTTTGCAGCTCTAGTGAAGCCAAGCGACTGAATACGAACGAGAAAGTTTGCAAAGACACGACTGAAAGTCATCAGAAGTGCAGATAATCATGGCAGGCCATTTTTCTGGTAAGAAGAAAATGTTTTTATACTGTTTAAATTATCAAATTGAATTATCGAGAAATGATGCTGCTGACGACTGAGCTGATGAGCAGAAGAGAAGGGCTACCACCATCCATCCACGTTATAACTTTTACTTCATGCTTCTTTGTAGGCCTACCAAATCAACAGGAAAACAAATAATGGGGTTCAAAAGTAAACAGCATTGAAACGTCACCATCAAAATGCAAACAAAAATTGTCAATGAAAGAGGAGGCTCGCCCTCTAAATCGACCACTTTTCATTAAACGAAGATTTGCCGCTAAAGTAAAAAAATTTTTGGAGAGAAATTTACCTTTAACAGGCTCCTCAACTCGTGCTACAAACCTCACAGTGAGATCTGCATCATTCGTTTGCTTGTTGTCATCCAGACTGCAGAGTATGGCAAGTGCACACCCGAGATATTTTTCCTAAAATGTCACTGCACACCTGGAAATAGGTGTGGCAGGGTGTGGGGTGGGCGTGGCATGGGTGTGGTCCTATTGTTCGGAGCAAATGAAGAATTTGGTTTCCTCAAGGGCCCAAAGAAGGGGATGAATTATACAATTTTTGTATCTGTTTTATAACAAAATAAGAAATATCAATCGTGTACATTTTCTTCTTTCATTTTTGCGTTTGTATTGGTATTATTAGCATAGTTTCGATCTGTAAATGGTCAATCTTGTTGATGTATTGGTGAAGTATTGGTATATAGGTTAAGCTCAAAATTTGTGTGCACACTTGAAGTGCACACTTATACCAAAGTGCACACTTGCACACTTGAAATTTTGCTCTTGCACACCCGAGATCTCGTTGGAAACTGCCCTACTCTGCAGTCTGGGTTGTCATGCTGGAACCCCACGAATAAGGAGAGGTCTGGAACGCCTAGGCCCTATCGCCCAATTTTGACCACCGCAGAAATAATACTTTTTATACATTAAAAACTTTCCAAACCCGTTGTTAATTCACCAAAATATTTGTCCTTTCTCCAGAAGTAACATAACAAATTCTAATTTCATGGAAAATGATTTCTAAATAATGTTAATTTCACTCCTGCTTTTAACAGTCTCATTCTTGACCTCAGTCAGTCCTCAGTCACCTCCAACCACATAATGCATCAATAGCCTAGAGAACTCACAGAGTTTCACAGGTGGACTTAAGGGGTCCATGAAGTCAGTTGCAGTGCTCTTAAGCCTTGTGTCTGACATTTTGTGTGCGATTCTTGAAATTTCTTTGGATATGCAACCAAAAGAGTTGGAGGAAACAGTCCTGAAGCCTATTGCATTTTAACTGAAAGACATATCGAGAAATGACTCAAAATAGATATGGTGTGTGGAAACATCAAAGGAAAAGTGAGCTGTACTTACACCTTTGTTGCAGGTAGGCCAACTTCAAATCATTATTGTAACTCTTGTGAGCAACACAAACCAGTGAAAGCGAAGAAACATCAAAGAGGTGACATCAGCAAACTACTTTCGCATGCTTTTTGGAGAGACTAGGCATAAACTCCTTCAGTTTTCAAACTTCCAGGTCAGGCAGTTCCACCGGTCAGAATCCATTGGTGTTGGATTTAGGGCGAACCTCCTCTAGAGCTTAGATATGCAAGAAGTTGAGATGGCATTGATTTTGATTTGGTCGGAAATTCTTAATTAAGAAACTTATAGTACTATGGCCTGATCCAAGTTTCTTATAAAAAACTGTACGCTTGAACAATTGATACTTTGGACTTTGGTTTTGAACTATTACAACCTTCTACACATTAACTTATATGAAAACTTGGTAAAATATATATATAACTATAAACTTGGTTTCTCTCAAGTAGAGTTTCTCTGAAAGTGCCCTAGTGGGCGAAACTAGTTAGCTCTGAGATAAAAAGCTAAAAAGCTAAAAAGCGCAAAAGATCACACTGATGCTTGTTTCTTTTAGACGTGTTGCCCTCTTCAACTTGTATATTTATACTGACTATAATCTTGATGTAGAGAGATGTAGACAAAAAAATACTAGGATATATTTGAACACACTGAGGCCTTTCAGACTGACTTGTGTCTCATCAGGGTGGGATGTCGATTTGAAGATATGATATGAAGATACGACTAATCAAAACTTTGCATGCTATTTTTTGTCTTTGCAGAATTTGGACTTTTGCCAGAGCTTGTGCAAGGCATTGAAGAAATGGGTTGGATGTAAGTTAAGAAACCTTTTACTGTATGTGATGTTTAGGCATATGTAAAATTATACTTAAAGTATTTCCAGGATTTTGGTACAGCAACTTAAAGGTAATGTGTCCATACAAGTAGGCCTCCCAGAGCAAGGCATGTGATCAACTAAAATTTCTTTTCAATCATGCATTACAGCAATTTTCTCTATTCATGTGATCAGTTTGAATGTCAACCATCATTTGCTGAGAATTTGATGGATGTTGACAAGTTGGGTATACGCTGGCCTTATATATGGACACATTACCTTCAAACAACTTTAGATACTTCTCAACTAAAGAACGAGGGACAGAGTGCTATGTGCAACTTGTAAAATTTAACCAAGATGTGTAGAAATTAGATTCAATCTGCTTGGCTGTGGAAAATCTGCTATTGTTAATTATGTTGAAAGATTTTAGAAAGTTCATCAAAATAGTATTTCTCCTCGTGCATAGAATTACAGAAACATGTCCTACCAAAGTTGTCTCTGATGAGAAGTATCCTATTCAACTGATCAATATTGTCAGAAATTCTACTTTTCTATCCTTGTAGGTTACCAACTGATATTCAAGCAGAAGCTATTCCATTGATACTTGGGGGTGGTGATGTTCTTATGGTAAGATTTAAAGATACTTTATCTACAATGAGTGCAATAAAAGAGGGCAATAAGGAGTAGCTGCCACGATTGCAATTTGTTTTTATGTGTTTTGATCTGGAAGCTTTTTATTTCTGTCTCCTCTATTTTACAGGCTGCTGAAACTGGGAGTGGCAAAACTGGGGTAAGTGCATTTCATACAACACATGATTGAAATGTTTCTGCTTATTCTTTATTTGGCAGATTGACTTTATGCTAAAATGTTTGTGTTGGCTTCTTCAAATATACTTATCAGGTTGTATACTAACAGATTTTCACCACTTGCATGATTATTTATGGTTGTTCTCATTGAAAGCTGTTGTTTTATTGGCGAGAAAGCTACCAAGATTCAACAAGGCAATGAGCTTGCATAAGAAGTGATTTCTAATCACTCAACTAACCAATCAATCAATCAATCAATCAATCAATCAATCAATCAATCAATCAACCAATGATCAATTATATTTGAACAATATGGAAGATGTACACAACTTTTGAAAAGAAATATTTTGGTTGCACTTATGATATTATGCATTTGATTTTTTATTTCCTTGATGCTTTTTCTAAATTTGATTTTGTCTTGCAGGCATTTTGTTTACCAGTTATCCAGGTTGCTCATGAAACCTTAAGAGATGCCAAGCAAGGAAAGGCAGGAAAGGCAGCATCAGCTGGAGGTTTGAAGAACACAAATTCTTATACTCCAGTAGCAAAATTTTCTCTTAAATTAAAAGCGTAAATTGTCTGTTTGTTTGTTAGTATCTTTCTCTTGAAAGTTTGCTGACTACAAAATGCGAAAACCCTCAAGTATCAAATAGTAAAACAGCTGTTCTGTGCATGCTGTCTGTTCTCATGTGAAAGGTGGTGCAAACGTAGCATAGGGCTCAAATCTTTCAAATCTTTAAAAAAGTGGGTGTAAAATTCTATTACATTTTTCTTTGAATTGAATGGCTTGAAACGAATTTAGGGTACTTTGCTGAAAATCTGCCATGGAAATTTTTTGATATCTTGATTATTTTGCAAATAGCAACGTTTTTATTTTTGTTGAAAGAATCCATGGACAATTTTGAAAATATTAAAATCATCGTAAATCCTAAAGCAATAGAGGAAAAATGATACAATCTTCAAGAAAACCATAGTTTATGACGGTCTACCATATGGTGGTAAGCAGAAATCCGTCGCTCTTCTGGTTTAGGATTTAGAAATTTGATGACATCACAGCCTTAAATATAATAAATGCCGCCATTTTGATAATAATCAAAATATCAAAAAATTTCCGCAGCAGATTTACAGCAAAGTACGCTAAGTTCCTTTCAAGCCATTTAATTCAAAGAAAAAATTAATAGAATTTTACACCCACCTTTTTAAAGATTTGAGCCCTATGCTGTAAAACAGCTGTTCTGTGCATGCTGTCTGTTTTCATGTGAAAGGTGGTGCAAACTTATCTGTTTAACATTGATGTGCTCAAATTGCTCAGCTAAACAGATTTTTTTATGAAATAATATCTATTGTTTATATTCTATTGCACATGTCATTGTTGTTCTTTTTCTGTGTTTTTATTTGCAAATGTGAGCACTTTAATTTGCAATAACGCTAAAGATGGCTGCTCCAAGGACTCCATAAA
Source organism: Aurelia aurita (assembly GCA_004194415.1). NCBI lineage: Eukaryota > Metazoa > Cnidaria > Scyphozoa > Semaeostomeae > Ulmaridae > Aurelia > Aurelia aurita. Next base: position 779,882 of record REGM01000117.1, on the reverse strand, counting down.
TGTTTTGCTGCAAAGCATGCTGGTAAAAAGCTCCCTGACGACCACCTAACGACGTAAAAATTTCAGTCTGCCATTTCGACTAGCTAGCCTAGCTTGAATTCGAATCGACTTTGAATTGGAATGCAACATGGTTCGAAAGGAAACCTTTCCAAAGCAGAAAAAGTAAAGTTTTGATTTGAATTGAAATTGTCCTATTTGTTTACATTGATTACTTGTTACGAACTTTACCACAGCTAGCTAGTCAAAACAGCAGACCAAAAGTTTTTATGTCATTAGGTGATCATCACGGAGCTTTTACCAGCATGATTTGCAAGGCCGCCATATTTAGCATAATGGTCTATTTGCAACAGTTATTTCCATAGCATTTCATTGCAATGTTCACAGGCAGCATTTGCACAAGCAAAGACCCAATTAAATGTAAATTTATTTAAAAAATGATCCAAAGATAAAATTCGTTAAGATTTCCGCTGAACGAGTTTAAACAAGTGGTTTGTCACTTGTGACTTAGAGGATGGTTTTCTGAACATTTTTATGAAAGATATTTTAATGGAAGATCTTAGTCTATCGTACAACAGCCCTCCATTAGCTCTTCGCCAATGCTTGCTGAATACAGAACAACAATAGCACTTGCTTTGAGAGTATGATTTAATGGTTATTTCTTTATAGTTACAGCTTCTAAATGGGCCATGAATGGCAATGACAGAGAACCATCATTTGGTAAGTTTCTCAATAACTTTCCTTTTGTAAACCTGACATGTACAATTCTGTCTGTACGAAAAAAACGGAATTGGTTTCAATTCACTTGATGGTACTCTTTTTTAGTGTATCATCTCATCAAAGGACCCTTAAGGAGTCCGTTACCGAAGCCGACCACACCACCCCTACTGGCAACTCATCTCAAGGACTTTGAGCTTCTCTGCGAGGATAGAAGCATAGAAAACTTTTGTAGGATGGGTGGTGGTGCTATCCCCGGGTGGCCAACAAAGGGCTTGAACTCGCAACCTTCCTCACAGAAGGCGAATTTCCAACCACTAGGCCAATTATGCCAATCTATACTCTTGATTCGTTTGTGGCAGAATAGACAAAGAAACATCAAACTTTTCTACGGTATTTTTTTCTATGCATGCAGTGTGCTAAAAAACTGCTAGTGGGTCTCTAGACCTTAACCATGGGCGTTAAGAAACGCGGTAGTTATTTCTACAAACATACAAACATTTTTTTGCTGTGTCCCTATGCCCGTGAAGGTTGTTGTTGTTGTGCCTGGTTTTCCTCGTTTCCCTGTGTTCTGATTGCCTTAACTTTGACATTTATTGGCTTATCTAACATCTGAGCTGGAAATTCTCTTGCTGCAAAAATGGTTATTGTATATATATATATATATATATATAATGTTCCATTATTATGTGAGTTGTACACCATGCCTAAATCATGATTTGAAATTCACTATTCATTCACAGAATATGCTAAACTTTCATTCTAGCCATCGATGATACTGGTTTACTGTGTCAGTCTCGTGAACATATGAAGTGGCAAGGAGCAAGAGCAACACTTGGTGTAACTAAAGGCAAGCAGTTTAATTATCTTGGTTACATACACTGTAGTTTGAAGTGTATCAATTGTCTCCTTTGAATTAAACTCTTTTGAAAGAGTTGAATCACTCTTTTCAAAAATATATGAGATTTTTAAAACAACAGATGTTTTTAGGGTCTTCCTTAACAAAAATAGAGGTTTGCGAAATGTGTATAGATTTGATATTTTTAAGGATTGATACCCCCTCGATCGTAAAGATTTTAGCGTTTAAGGTGCAATTAATAGCAAGCACGTCTTTGACATGAATGATGATGCCTCATATCCACAAATGACCAGAAATATGGCTATTTTAATTTGCTGGATTCTAGGAATGAAATCTTTTGTTTTGTTTTTTATAATCGGCTAAAAGAACCAAGCTCAAAAAGTACATCCGGGAATAGACACTAGATTATCGGAGTTCCCACCATAATCTTTTGTTTCTCTAATAGGCCAATGGTATTACGAGGCGACTGTAACTGATGAAGGATTATGCAGAGTTGGATTTTCTACTGGCAGAGCCACCTTTGATGTTGGTATGTCAGACTCTTGTCTTTAGAAAGTGTAAAAATGTTTGAAACATCATTCTTGATCGTAGGGATTTAGCAATGTCCTAGAAGTTGTTTATCATTAGCAATGGAACGATTTGTTTCCGTAGCTTTTTTTAATTTTTTGACTTCGAATTGTTTAGTAATTCTTCTTTGCTTTTGATTTGCAAACAGATATGGATAAATTGATGGGAAATGCAAAGATTAATATATATATATCTCTTTAAAGTAAATTAATTAATTATTAAATGGTTCATACACCTAATTGTTATTCCCTCAAGGTTTTCTGGATCTCTACCCCGTTGATAGTTGTTGTTCCAAGATATAAGAAGGCAGTTTCAATATTATTTTTCTCATTGATTAAAAATTTTCTTTTATTTAAAGGGACTGACAAAGAAAGCTTTGGGTTTGGAGGCACTGGCAAGAAATCGAACTCGAGACAGTTTGATACTTATGGAGAGGTAAAAAACGCGGTAGTTGTTGTTCCTACGGCATTTTTTTTCCTCCTTGTTTCCCTGTGCCCGGTTTTCCTTGTATCCCTGTGACCTGCAAATTTGGGACCTTCGGGGGCAGAGGGACACAGGTAGACTTATACATCGTCGTAGTTTCGCTGTTTGCCTGAACTGATATACCGCTACAACTACGACTCATGATCTAACTGTCAGTTGAGACGACCACCTCATGGCCTAAGCTATTTCATCGAAAATACCGATGCTAAAACGTAAAGATATCCAATGCAGAATTTTCCATGTTGGGTCTGCTAGTCATTTGAAATGTCTGCAACTGCAAGTGCTCGTTGAAGTTCCTCTAAGGCTGTTCTTTATACCTTCATACTTTCTACAAATTTGTGATATTATGACGGATGAAATTTTTAAAAACTGTCCAGCTTGTAAAACATTGACCAGTGTTTTCCGGAGGCCAAACGAAAGCTTTATGACTGATATTCTATTCCAATTGCTTTCACGACACTTAAATCTTGAATAATTACCGAAGCTTGGTCTCTAACCCTATGCGAGACTTCTGTCGATAGACTAGAGCAACAATTTTGAGATCTGTTCACTAAATCAGCTTCTAGAATCACCCGAGGGGCAAATCACTCTAAAAAATAGCGTACGAGATTTTGAGATTTTAAAAATCTCTCAGATTTTTCAAAGATTTTTGAGATTTTTGAGATTTTTCCTGAGATTTTCAAAGATTTTTTAAGATTTCTGAGACCTTTTGAGATTTTAGAGATTTCAAAATTTATCGAGATGTTCAAAGATTTTGGAAATTTTGCAAGATCTTGCAAGATTTTTCAAGATTTTGCAAGATTTGTGAGGATTTAAACAATTTTTGAGATTTTCAAAGAATTGTCGAAAGATTTTTTTGAGAATTTCTATCATTTGTTGGGGGAGATTTCTGGGTTTTTTTAGATTTTCGAAGATTCTTTGGATTTTCTTTGGGATTTCTACGATTTTATGAAGATTTTTGAGATTTTCAAGATTTTTCGAGATTTTTGGGAGTTTTGAAGATTTTTTAGGATTTTTTACGAAAGTGTACGAGATTTTGGAGTGATTTGCCCCTCCGAATCACCCACAACGTGCATAATGTTTTGACTCTCCAGGTATCCTAAAAATTTTACTTTCATTTGTTTTTTGCGTATAATTACTGTGTGGTACTTGATACTGAATCAGACTTGTAAGTATTTTCTCTGCTTTCTGCAGCCTTTTGGGATAAAAGACACTCTTGGTTGCTATGTCGATTTAGACAACTACGAAATTTCCTACAGTAAGAATGGTAAGTGCTAAAAAATAATCTTTTGCTTATTCATGAAAACTTTTGACTTGACTTGACTTGACTATTCGTGTCTTTGAAATCTGGCACTTTTCAGATTTCCTTATTCACAATTTCAACATGTATATTTATTTAAAAAGTCATCATATGATACGGATTTTTTTTAAGCATTTCTGTCAGCGAGAAGAGGATTCCCTTGCGCAGCGCATCCGCCATCTTCCAGAAAAGTGGCACGCCGTCCCAGACCTCTGTGAAAAGGTTTATTGTTTGCAACCTTTAATGTTGTTTGTAGGACGCAGGACATCTAGCCCGCCTAAATTCAATTTGCTGTGGTCTACAAAAGTAATGCAAAGATTATCTGCGTCATTTTATCTGTAACTTTTTGTATGTAATAGCCATGTTTTATACGATTAGAGCTGTCTCCTGTTCACATCTCCTGGTCACATCAGATGTCTCTTCGTCTACCCTTTGTTCGATAAACTTTTTATGCGGCAAGTCTCTTTTCAATAGGCAAAGATCTTGGACTTGCGTTTGAAATTCCAAGAAACTTACATGGAAGTCCTTTCTTTCCATCAGTGACACTAAAGGTGGGCCACGCTTTATTCTCAATAACTGTTTTCTGTTTGGAACCCTCCTATTTTATATGGCTTTCAACATAATGTTATATTGTCATTTGTGTAATTTTTAACAAGCCTAATTTGTGAAGCAGTTGTTAGTTGAGTAATATAGAGATGAAAAGATGTACCGTATAGACGCGGACATAAGGGCACCTCATATATAAGGGCATGCCCTTATACTCGAATATAAGAACAGCATAGCCTCCAAATCTTAAAAAAAACATTGCACGGATGGGTAATGCATCTTTTGTTTGACTTTATAGCTTGAAAGGAACTTCAGGTAAATTGCTATAATCCTATATGTAAACTCTCTAATATCTTGATTATTTTCAGAATTACAGCGGTTTTCTTTTTATTGAAAGAACTCACGAAAAGTTTTGAAAAAAATTAAAATATTCGTAGATCCTAAATGGAAATATGAAAAACGGCACAATCTTCAAGAAAACTATAGTTTATGAAGGTCTATAATATGGCTGCAAGCAAAAATCTGTAGCTTTTCTAGTTTACGATTTAGCAATTTGATGACGTCACATTCTCAAAACTGGCAACAGCAAAGAAGACGCTGTAATCCTGAAAGTAATCAAGTTATCAGAAATGCTACATATGTGATTATAGCAAAGGTCTTGAAGTTCCTTTCAAGCCATAAAGTGAAACAAAAGATGCATTACCCATCCGTGCAATGTTTTTTTAAAGATGCCATAGATTTGGAGGCTATGCTTCTTAGCGTTAGTTATAAATTAGTGTTGATAAGTGGTTCTTTTTGTTTGAGTTAGACGAATTAGAAAATAATTTATTTTATTTTGTCTTTTAAATTCTTTATACGCGGTGGCCCCATCAGCCAAGAATGGCTGCTTTCAGGGGACAGTGACAAAGCCTAATGCTGATTATAAATTAAATACTTACAATGCTAAATTAGAATACAACGATAAATTAAAATCAGTTATTTACAGCCTAGTCTACATTTAAAAGTAGACAGACAGTGGCCTAGCTTGATATCGTGTTCTAAGTAATTCCAGACCGTTGATCCACGGAACAAAAATACTTTTTGGCCATTGCTCGTGTTCATTCGTGGAGCAAGCAAATCAGTCTCAGAATTTGAAAATCAGCAATTGCTGAAGGCTTACCCTCCTTAAAGAAATCAAATCAAATCAAGTGCATACCATTGAAACAAACATGAGATTTTGCATTTAGAACAGGACCAATATAATTCCTGCTGCACGACGAGAATTTGTAGTTATTTGTGTCACTACCAGAAGTTGCTCTTGGGTACATGATGAAATTGCCTCCGCCTCCAGCACCTGGCGAACAAGTTGACGACTTGGCTGGATCGTGCTAGAATAACGATATATAAAGCTTAAAGAGAATAGACTTAGCTATATTGAGTGGTCGCTATAAATAGGCTACGAAAACGCCCACACACCCGTTGTTTCTTCAGCTACACAATGAAACGGCACGTGGCCAACAGTATCAAATACAATAGACTATATTTTTAACTTGGCCCGGGCCAGCTTTTAACTATGTCGATTCCCTTTAAAGGGAATGTGCAATGGTAAATAGGCTTGTCTATAAATAGAACGAAGAAAACACTCAGACACAGCATTGTTTCTTTGGCTACTCATTGTTCACGGCGTGTGTGCAACTTCGATTTGAATGGGATATTTTTAGATTTTCTTGCTCTTTGCAAATGCAAGCTTTTAACTTTGCACAAACCCTTTAAATCAAGCTTAGAAGTCACCATTAGAAAACAGCGTAGTAGCAGAAAATCAAAGTTTTACCCAGCAACAAAGGACAAGAATAGATAATAACGCTAAAGATGGCGGCTCCAAAGACTCAATTGTGTTTCGCTGCAAAAAACACCCTGGAAAAATACCCTGACGACCCTGATGCGAAGCTCCCTGACGACCACCTACCGACATAAAAATTTCAGTCCACCGTTTCGACTAGCTAGCTCGAATTCGAATCGACCTTGACTTCGAATGTAACATGGTTCGAACATGGTTCGAAAGGAAACCTTTCCAAAGCAGAAAAAGTAAAGTTTTGATTCGACTTGACGTTTTTGTTTTAAGTAAAGATTCGCGTTCGAATTACAAAATTGTCCTATTTGTTTACATTCATTACTTNCAATTCATATAGACGACATGTCACGTGACTTGATCAATTTGCGCTCGAAAATCAGACTTTGGGTAAATGAAGCCATTACAAAGTATAGCGTCGCACTGGGATGTCGAGACCGTCTCGTTTATTTATCGCAATAAATAAATTCAAAAGGGTTGGAAGCTGTTAAAATTATTCAAAAACTTCAGCAGATAGATAGGCGAATGTCTAAAAGGAAGGTTGACTTTGAAGAAGCGACGAGCAACTCACAGCCGACAGAGTTTGTGGTGCTAACTACGAAATTATCGACGCAAAGGCAAGTTTTCCACAGCTTTCCTGGCCTAAATTTTTGTTTTGCTTTTAAAAACAGCATGTCATGTGCGTGTGCTTATTTCATAGGTTTAGGTCTGACTGACAATTGCTACCTATCCTTTCCCAACTCACTATCGTGAGGTAGAACAGAGGAGCAATTTTATACAACTTTTTGCAAATTTCCTATAGATTCCTATAGAAATTTTCTGAACATTTACCCCAAAACAAGATGGCGTCGTGTTTTCAACGCTGCTGTGACGTCATGCCGTCTGTATCAATGGGTCTTTAAATGAGAGACTGCTTCTAATCTACTACACAACCAAAGAATAACTAGTATATATATAGCCACGAAGTAATTTATCCTAATTTCTTCGAATTTTAAGCGTAAATTACTTTGATTATTTCTAATAATTTCAAGTAGACAGCAATGTAACTTAATAATAGGAGAAAATTTAGAGTAGACTGACGACGTGATTCCTCGTATTCGTTCAATGTTTTTAATCTGAGTACTTTAGTTTCTCTCATACAAGTTTGAAGCCATAACTATCATTCAATTCAATTCTGAAAACTGAGACTCAGGTAGTCCGTCTAAATTTAAAGTTTGCTGTTTATTTTTGTAGGAGGGTTTCGCTGCGATTTGCAAGGCTCCAAAAGATCTCATAAAGACTTCACAGAACGGTGAGTGATTGATCATTGTGATTGATCAAGTATGATTACATTTCAATTTTCACAGATTAAGAAGCAGGTTTTGTCGCTCATGTTAAATACCAACTTTCATTCAGGGATAAAGTTTTTTATCTTACGTAATTCTTCTCGCCAGCTCCCTCTGGGTAAAAGCACAAAGAATATTTATTTTTTTTTTCACTTTCAACATTTCATCTCCCGTTTCCAGGACTGGTAGATTACATATTACATATAAATCTACTAAATCTAAAATAAAGGTAACAATAACACAAAGATAATAACATATAACATAAACATATAACATGTATAACATAACCATAATAACATACAACATACTATGCGATACAATAATTTCTATAATATAATAACGATAATAAGAACATATTTTATGAATTTGGTTTGTCACGTAATATTTTGCTATTAGACTGAGACAGATAAACAAATTTTGCAAGAAATTGTGTTATTAAAAAATTATAACAGTCACATATATGATTTATGTAATTGCCTCGAGGTTGTCATAATCGTTTGCTCCCCGGGGTATCGTCTTTGTAGTGTCGTTAAGTATTTTGTAAGTAGTGTTGTTACTAAATTTGTCCTGTAAATTTTTATTGGAATGTATGAAAAATAGATATGATTTCGAAAAATGATGTCTTTACTTCAGTGTGAATCATTACTGCTTTCTCTCCCTCTCTACAGCTGTTTCTACGCCTGTGAAATTCACAAACATCTGTTCACCGTCTTGTGTTATCATGGAGGTAAGAATTGAGAGAATCGTAGATTTATTTATGTTAGTTTCTCGAGATTCTCAGAGAAAAATTATCTGCTTGCACAGGGCATCGAATCCGCCAAATTTATGTTACGGAGAGATTGATTCAGATGTGCTCAATTTTGCTATTATTAGTTGGCAGTTCTTTTTTTTATAAACCAATGCTAATTACTACAATACATACACTATACAATACTAAAATACAAAAAAGATACTACAATTTTACAAATACTACAATGCTGAATCACTACAATACTACGATATTATGATGTTACAGCATTACTACAAGGACATACAACAAGACAGGACGATACCACAGAGGGTGTGTTTGGGCACATCTCCTCTGCAGCCAACATAGAAACAGTACATAGATAAACTTAAAACATTTAGGGTGAACGTGATGCCAACACAGGTATTGAAGTTGCGAGTTCTGACCCTGTGGCTAAAGTGGTAGTTATCAGGTCTGTTTTTTATGGTAGTGGCTTATTGTTCTCTTTTGCTTTTTAGCCTTCAAGAGAACTTGCAATTCAGGTAAGACTCTTTTCTTTGCAAAGAATTGTTTGTTTGCTCAATTAAAAACAGATTGCATCTTTGATAAAGTTGTAACGAGAAGTTAAATGTGAAAAATGCAAGCTTATGATTGTGAAAATTACACACCAAACTACAGACATGCGCCAGGAATTGATCAGTTACTATTTGATTCAAAGGCTTCTCTGTTTTCTCCACAGACCAACGAAAACATCAAAGCTTTCAAGAAATATATTCCAGATCCGCGACCAAGGTATGGCATCACAGAAGCACTTGTCAATTTCCCACTCACCCCACGTGTTAATCAGACAGGTACTCAATAAATAACGCAGTTGGCTGCTAGGTCAATCAGTCAGTCAACCAACTGTTGTGAGCTGTTTTCTTGCTCAAGTGGACCAGGTTCTTTCTTGCCACCTTGTTCAGGTGTGGCTCCAGAATTGACGTAGAAAGACGATGTTTGTTTCTTTTGCTATTTCATATTATTAATGCTGTTCTTCAGACATATCACGTTTAACTGGCGGACTGTGTATAAATATATGTATTGAACTAGACAGACAAGAATCGTTCCCGCCAGCCCGAGATGCGTTTTGCTGTCTATCAAAATCACATCTGAAGATTCTACAAGGGTAAGGATCTACTGAAGCAGCAATTTTATGGATGCTGCACAATAATGATATAAGCCTGCAAAGCTGCACAGTGCACATGACCGACCAGGTCACTAACACAGGGGTTTATATACGGAATAAAACTTGTATACGGTCACACTTGCACAGGGACAATAAAATCTTACCAAAACCAACACGCCTCGGTGTCGTGCTCAAAGAATTCACAGATGACAACACTTTGTCACAGGTCAAATCCAATCACGCCGTATTCACATATGCATTGACTAAAATAACAGTTCTTTAAAATTCACGATGCACAACAAGAATGGCACCTTCAAACGCAACTGGTGCCATTCTAACTTCACAAACTTCGTAAGCAACTCTAACCCTGTATTCTAAGGGGGCGACACGCTTCACTTAGCACGTCACTTAAACAACTTATCCGAAATTTCTTAAAACTCTTTTAACGCCTATTGATAACTGGCTTTGCGATATAGCCCAAATTTATTAACCCTCGTTTCAATATATATTTCCCACAATAACCTTGCTCCTAATAATATCCTTTGGAAACCGTAGAACTTCTACATGTCTTAATAGTCCATGACATTTCTTACTTATACTATCTTGACTGTGACTCTCAGGGTAACTTAATTATAATACTCTTATACTTCGAATTTGGTTCTCATAACACAACCAATCAACCAACCAACCAATCAAAAAATGAAAACGTCAATCAGTTATGTGATCGGTAAAATTCGGTTGGCTAAGAATTATCTTGTTAATCCTACCTACCTGTACCTGTGGTTTCCTCCAAAAATAGACGTTGCCATCACGGAGGCGAGCTGAAACGTTTCTGTAACAACTCGGCGAACTTGTCTCGTGTCTGAGTCATCCTCTTAGCCTGATCAATAGATAATCCGATCAGCAATCTTGACCCATGGGTCCCGGTATAGTACTTTCTCTCCGGTTTTGCGAACAGTAACACTTTTGTGAGAATATTTATCAATATCTTGACAAGTAAAGTATCTGAGCAAAATGTTTTTTCATCTTTGCTGTTATCGATGGCAGATATTTATGATGAAACTTGAACTACAGCTGAATCGATCATGGCTGTACGAAGCTGGAACTGTTTTTAAGGCAGGGACAATCAAGGAAAATTTTCATCAAAGACACTTATTTCTTAATCTTTTGATAGTTCGTTTGAAATTTTTATGTAGCAGATACCCCTGCTGCGCCTTCGCTGCGTAGGGCAATGCAGTTGCTAAGATAATGATGGTGGAATTTATCATTTTTAGCTGCACGGTGTTGGTGGGTGGTGGCGAAGCACGTGAAATGATACGGGATCTTGAAAATGGAGTAAGTTATTGATTCCCAACAAAGACTTTGAGATGTTTACTTTTTTCTTGAAGGATAAAGAAAAATTCTGTAGTGTCGATGAAAAACAAGCATGATGGGGTCCAAAATAATTCTACCGTGGAGATATTTTGAGATTTTGATTATTTTTAAAATGGTTGCATTTTTCTTTTTATTGAAAGAATTCATGGATAATTTGTGAAAACAATATAATCATGATCGTAACTCCTAAATAAATAGAGGAAAACAAACAATCTTCAAGAAAATGATTTTATGAAGGTCTACAATATGTTGGCAAGCAGAAATATGTCGCTCTTCTAATTTATGATTTAGAAATTCGATGACGTCACAGCCTCAAGTATGATAAATGCTGTCATTTTGAAAATAATCAAGATATAAAAAATGTGCATGATAGAATTACAAAAAGTACTTCAAGTTCCTTTCAAGCTATTCAATTCAAAGAAAGATGTAATAATTTACACCGCCTGNTTTTTCTTTTTATTGAAAGAATTCATGGATAATTTGTGAAAACAATATAATCATGATCGTAACTCCTAAATAAATAGAGGAAAACAAACAATCTTCAAGAAAATGATTTTATGAAGGTCTACAATATGTTGGCAAGCAGAAATATGTCGCTCTTCTAATTTATGATTTAGAAATTCGATGACGTCACAGCCTCAAGTATGATAAATGCTGTCATTTTGAAAATAATCAAGATATAAAAAATGTGCATGATAGAATTACAAAAAGTACTTCAAGTTCCTTTCAAGCTATTCAATTCAAAGAAAGATGTAATAATTTACACCGCCTGTTTTAAAGAACGCCGGTTAACCAGCATCCTTTGCGGTCGCGCTTTGCAGAGTACTGCATAACTACAATGTCATATGAAAATGGCCGCCGCAGTCGAAAGGCAACAAGCGAAGTGCGCAAAGGATGCTGGTTGATTGGCGTTCTTTAAAGATTCGAACCCTATGCATGACAAACATGAAATTGCCCAAAAACTAGGGCTGTAAGCTGTGAGGTATTCCTTGCATTTGGCAGTTTCTTGAACGCTTGTTATGTAAAGTAAGGAATCTAAGCAATTGCTTTTTTGCTAATTTGCAGATTGATATAGTGACAGGCACTCCTGGCAAGTTGACTGATTTCATTTCAACTGGAAAACTTAAACTGGATCAGGTACTTTATAATCAATTTCATTGTTGTAATAGTTGTAGAAATGTTTTAAATAACCCTCGTCAAACTAAAGCCAGTGTACAGATCATATCGAAAACAGATTTGCTTGTCGTAATATTTCAAATGAACAATCAAAAGAGCAGATCCTGTTTGCTAGTCATGGCAAAGTAGTGCTTGTAGATTCAACAAATTGATGCAAAATAGTTGAGCCGTTTCCCTTTGCTTTAACTCTCCCTCCTTTTAGTACAGTTTCATCTGTAAATCGTGTACACAATTACTGTAGAACACACGAACTAGCATGTTAAAGGGCATTGTGGGGTGAGTGGCCTAGCGGCTTATACAGTTTCCGTTAGGTAACTGAAGCTAAGCTTGGTCGCGTGAGGTCAAAATCTGGATGGGTGACCATCTAGATGTCTGACCAAGTAACTTACGTCGCCGTCCTTCGGAAGGGACGTTAAACTAGGGGTCCCATGCCTGGATGCGGCATGCATAGTAGGCCTAAATTAGCTGTAATATAGCTAGAAATCTTTCCAGCCTACTTAAAATAAAGTAATGAATGAAAAAGAAATTGGGATAGAGGAGGAGGGGTATCAAGGAAGAATGGCAAATTACGGAGAAATTAACGGTTTTGTAAGAAACTTTAGCTCTCGACTTTCTTCATGAATAGTAAATGCTATAATGATCTATGAAGGGCAGTTAAACAGAAGTACCAATGACCAATTTAGCATAATGTCCCTGAGAATAAGAAATGTTACAATTTTGCGATCAAAAGTAAAATGTTAGTCTATCTTATTGTTATAGATATTTATTTCACATTGTTTCACTTTACAGGTTCGATTCTTTATCCTCGACGAAGCGGTAAGTGGATTATCAATCAAAAATTTTTCACCTTGTGTAGCAGTGATAAGGATTTGAGCTATGCATATTTTGATGAAGAAACTGCTTCTTGTGAGATTTTAAAATGTTATCTTTTGAACAACGTACATAAACCACAGAAAATATTGCCTCATTGATACCTCTTGAAAGGAATACTTTTCACCTTAGTAACTGCAAATCAAAGCAACAGCATATTATAATTTTTGCAGAAAGTTAGGAGTATTTTTTTAATGTTCAATTCAAGAATTTAAAATAACAAGCAACTTAAGACAGACATATGAACACTTTACGACACTACAAGGACGATACCACAGGGAGCAAAAGACAATGACTACCCCATGGCCATTACATAAAGAACATAAAAACTGGATCTAAACTAAATATACGACTACAAAAAGCTACTCATAAGCGATTAAATACTTATATAAATACTAGAGCCTGTTTCGCATTAGATATCAGGCCAGCATAGGCGATAATGCGGAACAACAGAACAACAGCGACAACAACTGCCGCCGCCAATGCTCCCCCAGGGGTATTTGTTGATGCCTTGGACTATCGTTGTGGAGAAAAAGCAGTTTCATAATTTCAATGCATAATCTTATTCTGTTTTAACATTTTCATGACCTTTTTGTAACACTGCAGGATGGATTGTTGGCTCAACATCAACTGAATACGATCCAGGATATTTACAATAAATGCCCAAAAATGTCTTCAGATGGCAAGAGATTGCAGGTATGAAAAAATTTGTTTTTACTCTTTGTTCTATGATATTCTTCTTTTCTTTTCTCTCTTTTCTTGAGTGTGTTTCAGAGCACGTTCACAACATAGTTCTTACACTGCATACAGGCATTGGCGTTGAATCTTTGCTAAACTTTAATATTAATCGTGTAAAACGTTATTGTCCCATTCTTTCAAAGCAATTACTCGAAGGGAACTTTGGGTAATTTACCATGATCTTAGAGAGGGAAGCATTTTTGATACCATTTTCAGAATTACAGCTTTTTTTAGATATTTCTGCTAGTTTTGAAGTTGTAGTAAAGGTATTTATAGAGGAAGGCCTCATTCACTCGAGAGTGCTTTACACGAGGGTCCTCTGAAAGTTGTGACGTCATCAAATTGCTAAATCGTAAACTATAACAACTACAGACTTTTGCTTGCTAAGAAAAAAAAGAAGAAAAAAAGTTGCTTCGATTTAAACAAAGGCGTCGAATCTTTGCAAAATTTCAAAATTAATCGTGTAAAATGTTATTGCCCCATTCTTTGAACTGAATTGCTCCAAGGGAACTTTAGGTAATTTGCCATAATTCCAGAGAGGGCATTTTTCATATTTTCATTATTTTTGGAATTACAGCGTTTTTCATATTTCTGCAAGTTTTGAAGTTGTGACTTTTGCTTGCTACCATCTTGTAGACCTTCAAAATCTGAGTATTTCTTGGATTGATCATATTGATTTTCCTCAATTAGTTTAGAATTTATGGTGCTTTTAATGTTTCAAAGCTTTAGATAGTGCCTCTCGTACATCTTTTCATAAAACATAAAAACGCTGTAATTCAAAAAATAAATGATGATATCAAAAATGCTCTCTCTGGAATTATGGCCAATTACCTAGAGTTCCCTTCGAGCAATTCATTTGAAAGAATGGGGCAATAACATTTTACACGATTAATTCTAAAATTCTGCAAAGATTCGACACCTATGCTCTGCATGCATTTCTTCTTGAAATAATTGTATCAAGATTGTTGTTAAATTTTCAATCGAATTTGTTTCAGATGATTGTTTGTTTCTTGATAACGAGTACATGCTCGAAACGTCGTGTTTTATACATCTACGCTATTTTATGGTACTACAATTATTTATATATTGTATTTTTGTTTCATTGTTAATGGTACCACACGCAACAAACACATTTTTATTGAGTTTCAGATGATTGTTTGTTCTGCTACATTGCGTAATTTTGATGTCAAGAAACTAGCAGTAAGTATCAATTTATTTTCTTCGATCTTCCGATTTTTTTATTGTGGGGTTGAGGTTCGTCAGGGGAGATTGTTGTGAGCAGGCACTGAGATTCGTCAGTTTTTATCAAGAATCAGTTTTCCTTACTCTCTGGTGCCCAAAATTTGTGTTTTCTCATCCCCCAAATGTAACAGAATACATTTGTATTCATAGTAAGGTTTTTTTTTCTTCGAACTGAACCCCTTGGATATTTATTTATCTTTGAATTTTCTTTTCAGGAAAAATTGATGCATTTTCCAACGTGGATTGATCTCAAGGGCCAGGACTCTGTACCAGATACAGTTCATCACGTCGTAAGTTGTTGGTAACTTTAAATCCTTTTAAAGACCCTCTGCTAACCATGAGGCTTTGCGTGCTGCGCGTGAGAAAACAGCACAACACCGGCCTAGCATCAGAGACTTCCAGATAATCTAAAAGTCCATTTGCAGTGCATTATGGGACAGCAACGGCGTGCAAAGCCACATGGTTAGCAGAGGGTCTTTAAGCATAGCCTCCAGATCTTTGGCATCTTTAAAAAAACATTGCACGGATGGTTAATGCATCTTCTGTTTGATTTAATGGCTTGAAAGAAACTTCAAGTACTTTTCTATAATCCTATATGTAGCATTTCTGATACCTCGATTATTTTCAGAAGTCTTCTTTGCTTGGGCCAGTTTTGAGAATGTGACGTCACTAAATCGTAAACTAGAAAAGCTTCAGATTTCTGCTTACTGCCATATTATAGACCTCCACAAACTATTGTTTTCTTGAAGATTGTACCTATAAGTATTTTCAAAACTTTTCACGAGTTCTTTCAACAAAAAGAAAACCGCTGTTATTCTGAAAATAATCAAGATATTGGAAATGCTACATATAGGATTATAGCAACGTACCTGAAGTTCCTTTCAAGCCATAAAATCAAACGAAATATGCATTAACCATCCATGCAATATTTTTGAAGATTTGAAGGCTATGCTATCCTTTTATCAAAAAAATCACTTAGCCAATTTTCGGTCTTTCTGGAACTAATTATTTTCTGTAATGATCTCGAACTGCTAGGACACCGACATTTTTCTCAAGGAGGAGATCAGGAAAGTTTTAGTCAAAGGAAATTGGTGGTAAAATCAAAAAGCTATAGTAATACCTCACCTTTATCAGTAAGTGGGTTTCTTAAAGGTGGGAATAAATGGGATTCTTATACCATAATTGTATCTGTTCGTAACGACTTAACTAGTGATTAAAATGTCCAGCACATTTCAGTATGATTTTTCCCTTTTTACGATGATTTTGAAATTTTGTACCTCGAGAAAGCTATTTTCTAACGATTCCATAAATTTGAAATCAAAGCTCATTGCCTTTTGCCAATGTTAATTAGAAAACATTTTAAAATGGTTGTTTCGTCATTGATTCAGGTTTGCAGAGTTGACCCTACGAAAGACACTAGTTGGAAAAATCTACGAGAAAAAGTAAAAGTATGTATAATTTGAAACCTTTGTTGTTATTTGAGGTCATTATCAAATTTCAGCCTCTCTTCAAACCAGCATTTAACACTGAAGGATGCAGTCCTTTTTACCAGGATCTTTCAAATTCCTCTTGAAACGATTGTCAAACTAATACATAAGCGGGGATGGCTCAATGGTAGCGCGCTTGACTACCAACCTGAGGGTTGGTGGTTCGAGTCCCCGCCCTGTCGAACCTGCTACGTAGAGCGAGGAGAGTCGCCAACTCTCTGTAATTCCAGGCTAAAGAATCGCGAGGTGTTGTCACATCGAGAGGAAGGACCAGGACACTGCTTCGATAAGCTTAGCTTCTCAGTGTCCTAAAACTACCTTCGGATGCTAGGTAGCAATATAAAAAATAAAAAAAAATAATACAATTTCTGAAAGCTAACTTTTGTCAGGAACTTCCCGGTGAAAAATTAACCAGCGCAAGATTTAATAACAAGATTGAATGTTTATCAATAAATGAGAAATCCAATTGCTTGCAAGCTGATGACATCCCATTTTGGGCTAAATTTTGGGCTAGTCTGCACTTTAGCGGACCAGCTTTCGATGTGGGCAAGTTATGTGTCATGGGGTAAGGGTTTAGGTGAGGGTTAGGTTTTGGAAAAGGGGTTTTTAGGGTAAGTTAGGGTTAGTTAGGGTAAGGTAGGGTTAGGGTAAGTTAGGGTTAGTTAGGGTAAGGTAGGGTTTAGTTAGGGTTAGTAGGGTATTTGTTCAAACACGTTCCCGAGAGATATGACATAAATCTGGTCCGCGAAAGTGCAGTCGTCCCGAATTTTGCTACACTTCTAGTATTGATGATCTCTCTATTAATTTTTTTCAGACGGATGGCATACACTCTGATGACAACTTGAACCCTAGCAGTCTTACACCAGGTAATTTGATCATTTTTGCACATGGACTGTTTACTATAAAGAAACGACAAAATGTGAACAGAAATGAGTAGCTCCATCTGTTTGCTAATATACTGCCTTCGCTTAAATCTATAGAAGCTAATCAGCTCGTTGTTTTGTTTGTCAATGCACTCCATTCTCAAATTTACGCAAAAATTTTGTGAACTCTTGCTCTTCGTAACATTTTTTGCATGACTCAAAGTATGGTTATACATCATCGTAGTTTCGCTATTTGGCTGAACTGATATACCGCTACAACTACGACTCGTGATCTAACTGTAAGTTGAGACGACCACCTCATGGCCTATGCTATTTCATAGAAAACAGCGATGCTAAAACGCTTCAAAATTCGAGCATCTTCGACGCAAAATTCGAGATTCTTAGACTCAAAGGCCATGTTCTTGATTCCCAAAAATGCAATCCCTTTGCAGGAGAACAAATTCATCGAAGCTAATTGTTTTGGCATCTTGTCACAGAATTTAGGATGTTATATTTTTAGCTGATCGGGCTTCTTTATCGTAAGTATTCGTACACATAAAGGAAAGTGAAATTTGGATGCCATGCAATCTTCATTTCTAAAATGAGAGAGAGGGATTTTGGCAGACTTCATTACTTGTCCTTTCTAATTCGGTCTCTTGCAGTTTTGTCTAATAAGGCTAACTTGTTTTGTAGAATTTTGCTAGCTAGCTAAAAGAAAGCACAATAGTAAAGAAACTTGCTAGGCAGTTTTTGCTTAAATCCTTTTTTGCCATAGAATATCGATTGATTGTCAACGACCATAGGACGCAACAATCGTTTGAAGATAGAAGATGCCAACTTAACGCAGTTGTCTTTTGTGTTAAGTTGAGCATCGTTAGCTTATTTTCTAAACTCCATTCTTTGCACTTTCATAAAGTTACAGTTCAAAACTTTATTAGGAATAGACAAAAACGCTAAAGATGGCGGCCACGCAAAGCATGCTGGTAAAAAGCTCCCTGACGACCGCCTAACGACGTAAAAAATTCTGTCTGCCGTTTCGACTGGCTAGCTGTGGTAAAGTCCAGAACAATGGAATCAATGTAAACAAATAGGAATATTTTGTAATTCGGACGCGAATCTTTAATCAAAACTTCAATTCGAATCAAAACTTTACTTTTTCTGCTTTGGAAATGTTTCCTTTCGAATCATGTTGCATTCGAATTCAAGGTTGATTCGAATTTAAGCTGGCTAGTCGAAAGGCAGACCGAAATTTTTACGTCGTTAGTGGTCGTCAGGGAGCTTTTCACCAGCATGCTTTGCAGCAAAACACAGCAGAGTCTTTGGAGCCGCCATCTTTAGCGTTATTATCTGTTCGTGTGTACAATTTTTCCTGTACTTAAAGGCTCTTATCCAGCCATGGTCCTTTGCGTGCTCTGTTTTATCAAAATGAACATTTTTGTGGTCTACGAAAATGGCTTCTTCAATAGAAATCTACGCGCAAAGACTGCTGGTTGAACAAGAGCCTTTAAATTTTCAGGTGAAATTTCTGTCATGTTTTTATTTATTCCTTTCAGAAATGAAATCAGAAGCTATCAAAATGTTAAAAGCTGAATATTTAGTAAGAGCAATCATAGAGCATAAGATGGAACAGGCTATCATTTTCTGCAGAACAAAATTAGATTGTGACAACATGGAGAGATATCTTGTTGCGAAGGGAGGTGGTAAGTTCGAAGTTTGCAAGCTTTTGACCAATGATCAGCGAGTGGTCGACTTGTTTTAGTAAACAGAAATGGTTCTAAAAAGATGAATCTTCGAACTGCCACGGCCCTCTGAAGAGCAGTCCTTATGGACTGACGAGGCTACCGTGCCTAAAAAAGTAAAAATAGAAAATAGAATAGAAATAGAATAGAATTGAATCCAGCTGTAAATAGAATTAATGAAACGTTTAATTTTTAAGCTTGGTACTCTTTTCCCCCACGGACTCAATAAACAGTTTTCTTTTTCGTAGGCATTTTTACTGGCGTCATCTTTTCCTCCTTCGTAGCTACCTCACGACTACTTTTTTCTCTGCTGCGTCAAATTCTATTGGACGTTCTATAGTTCTCGATCTTTTGAGTTTTCAATCTCTTCAGCTTAAAGGGAATCTAGGCATATATCAGCCTTTGATAAAAATAGTCGTTAAAAGACAATAGACCTTGACATACGCCGAACCATATTTGGGTAACTGATCTATGCCAACAGGAAATACTGATATCTGATTGGCTAGAACTCGACTACTTTTATATGCTTAGATTCCCTTTAACGTTCTATTTCTCATCACTACTGATGAAGGGTTGTGCCCTATACGTTTAATGTATTCTAATCTTGGCATTGTAGTTTATTTATCACAGAAATGTATGTTTATCAGCTGAGAATAGGTTTGAATTATCTTGTTGTTGTTTGTAAGCAGTTTGAAGAATTTATTCGCAACGTTTAAATCAACAAAGTTGCTTTTGTAGTTCTTGCTGTTTGTTGTAAGAACTTAGGGGAAATATTGTACGAGAAACATGGCTCCACGAAGAAGAGGGATAATAGTTTATTTCTTACGAATTTATGGTGCTCTTTATTGCTTTCTAAACGTTATTTTTCGCTGTATTTGAAAACACTAATTTTTGAAAATTTGGAATTTTTGATAATTTCTTACTTGAAAGATCTAATATCTCACTATGCAATTTTCCTTATTTTTAACTTGATTTATTTCTGCCTGTACAGGCCAAAGAAACAACCAGTTTCCGTGTGTCTGTTTACACAGCGACAGAGCTCACAAAGAACGACAGGGAAATCTCGCAGCATTTAAGGTACCTGCACATTTTATTTAAGAATTCTAAATTTCAAATCTAGCTCGCAGCATTATCAACCCAATAAACTAAAAGTAAACAACTAAATAAGATAAAATATTTTTACTGTTGTAAGAACTGAGAATTAGCAAAAACTAAAATCTTTCATTCAGCAGAACTAAAAGCAACCAAGCTATTCTCACTGGCTGAAACGCCCTCGTTTTCAAATTCAGCCTCGATCTAGATATTCTCTGGGGTCCTACATGGCCTAGGATGCCTCTTTGCATGCTCTCACTGGTCCCGGGGGACCAGGAGGCATATTTTAAGCTTCAATCTAGTTAGTTATGCCCCTTTCAAGCAACAAGACGTTTATCCAGGTTTTTCGACCCACCCTCCTCCCTCAGCGATGATTGGCAATCGAAGAACACCAAATCGCTATTCAAATCCGCGATTCCCTCGCACTCTCCTGATCTTAACCTAATTTGAATAGCGGGGCGGCAAAGGCAGTGAGAATAGGTTACTATTTTTACTAAGTACTATACGTGTTATTATCTAGGGGATAGTTAATCGTGCTTCATCGTTCTGATCTTGAAATGTTGTCTTCTTTTTAGAGTGGGAAAGCGAAATATCTTATTTGTACTGATGTAGCAGCACGTGGAATTGACGTCAAAGGAGTTCCTTTCGGTAAGATGTCTTCTTTGCCGAACTATTCCTACCGGGTGTCCCCAAAAAAGTATACAGATTTGGTCGACCCTAGTGATGAGAATTTAGCGCGAATCAATCCAAAAACATTTTTTAAACATACCTCGATAGTCAACTTGAACATAGATACCTTGTTTGTTGACATTGATGCTTTGAGAGTTGAAATATTAATCTTCAAAGGACAAATTTGCCTCGACCTCCAAACCAGAGCTTTGGCGTTTGTTTTGGAGTTGCAAAACTTTTTCTGCTTGTCAGTTGTCACAAACATAAACATTTTCAAGCAATATGAAACTCGAATATGAAACAAAACAAACAATCCATCCCCCTTAAACCAAGGCCTAATGGCAAGGCTGTCTCTTATTTCTGCATTTATTATTACATATAGCCACGCGCGATAGGAAACGAGTTTGGTGTTTGACTCACCTGTAATGTATGTATTAATTCTCTTACCTTCTGCTTGTTATTCAGCTTGAAACAGGCCGAAATGAGCCCGCAGCTCCATGCGAGCTTCCGTCGCCATTTTGTTATTTCAACTGCCAAACTGTCCGCCTGCGCAGAGGTCATATAGCTCTAAATTGTTTTCAGTAGTTGGAAGTTTGTCGCTATTTAGCATAGGTTCCAAATCTTTAAAAAGGTCGGTGTAAAATTATGTGACCTATTTCTTTGAATGGAATGGCTTGAAAGAAACTTTAGCTACTTTGTAATAATTCTACCGTTGGACTTTTCAGAAATCTTGAATATTTTCAGAATTAGAGTGCTTTTCTTCTTTTTTAAGAATTCAAGAAAAATTTTGAAGAAATCTTAAAACCATCGTAATTTCTAAACTTTTCGAGAAAACATCGAATAATTTCCAGAAAAACATACTTTATGAACGTCTACAATATGGTATCAAGCAAAAGTCTTTCACTCTTCTAGTTTGCGATTTAGAAATTTTATGACGTCACATCATCAAATGAGTTGAAATATGAAATACGCTGTAATTTCGAAAATATTCAAGATTTCTGAAAAATCCAATGATAGAGTTATAGCAAAGTAGCTAAAGTTTCTTTCAAGCCATTCGACTCAAAGAAATAGGTCACTGAATTTTACACCGACCTTTTTACGCAAATTTAAAGATTTGGAACCTATGCTTCGCTATAGACGAACTCTGGATTATTTTTTAGTCTCAATGAAGTTTTGTTGTTGAAAGAAAGTTCAGATGTGAAAGTTGAACCAGATGCGCAACAGTAACTGTCTCCTTTATTTTATTTCAGTAATAAATGTTACACTGCCAGATGACAAGGCAAACTACATTCACAGAATTGGCAGAGTTGGACGTGCAGAAAGGTAGACTGATTTTAGAGACCTATTTAAATTTGCATCAGCTTGCTTGTAGCATAAATTAACATTTGTTCAAATCACTCATTATGTGCGTGCAATTTAATTTTATGTTTTTGAAATGACTTATTCATCTACTCAAGGGCGCCTACCTTGTATGAATTAGGTTCATTCGCAGTCCTGTTTTCGTGACATAGTTCACACAGTAATTGCTGTATTGTAGTCTTTTTATCTGAACCGGAAGACGTAAGGGGGTAAGATGACGTAAGATAACTTTGTGGTTTCAGATTCAGGTGTTGATGTAATGCGATATCAACTGTTACAAGAAACTCATTTTTATTTCATTTTATATTCTTTACACAGGGTTAAGTATACAGTTACAATACTGGTTTCCAAACTGCCCTGTAAAATAGCTAATAAATTAAATATATCTACTCATCAAAATTTACACGTTCCTAAATTCCTAAACGACCACAGGGAACCAGACAGGGCGCTTTTTGATTGGTCAACACTGATAGACGTTAGAATTTGGAAGTCACCGTAAGTAACACGGATTAACAGGGCAGCAATTGCTCGGTGTACTATGTCACGAAAACAGGACCGCGAATAAACCCGATTCATACGAGGTAGGCGCCCTTGATCTACTTGTTTTTTTATACTTTTGAGACAAACAATAGATTTGCCTGAAGTCTATTTCCTGAAGTCCGTCTGACCGATCCGTTTTTCACAGTTTCCTGATCCGCAAAATCCAAGTGCGGAATGTTGGAATTGTGGATCCTAGAGTGGGAAAGGGATCGGTCAGACAGACTTAGGAAATAGATTTGTGGCAACTGATATCGTATTCTGGTTTCTTTCAATTTGAAAATTCTTGAAGTGTTGATATGTCAGAAATGATTAAATCTTTCTTCTCTTCCAACAGGATGGGTCTTGCTATTTCTTTTGCGGCGTCTGAAAAAGAGAAGGTAAACATTAGAATGCATTAAAATGCAGAAAATGATCGCTCGTTACAATGCTTATACCTTTCTTTGCACGTGTATTGATGACTAAGCCAACTTTTTTTAACTATCTGAGGAAAGTGCCGAGCAAGAACCCATTTGGCTACAATTCAAAATTTTGATATATTGTTTATTTTCTTTTGCTTCTTATTTATCTAAGATAATTTTATTGAAGAATGCCAGACGAAAACGTTTATCTGAATCCGTCTCTCTTTGCAACTTTGGTAATAAGTGTCTTTCGAAGAGATTCCAAGGAATATTTTTTCTGGAATATTTTTGTTTCTGTTAAACGCTTCCTTCTTTTTTTTGGTTGACTTACATATCACCAAGAGATTTTCAGCCCTGTTATTTGTTTTCGCAATGTTATTAAGGACCTAATAACTAATTCTATGCTTCCAAATAGCAGAGGAGGAGGTTCAGATTTTAACAGCTAACTGGGACAAAAATGAACTTAATAAGAACAATTAAAAAATTAACTTTATTACCCTTGTCATTTTCCATCAAACTGAAACAGGTTCTTAATTACGGGGTGCATAATTTTTGGAAAAACAGCCTGCAGGTTCTTATTTTTGTAGGTTCTTATATGCAGGGATTTACTGTATTAGCTTCAAAGTAAAATACGTTTTCCTACTCAAGGTTTGGTATCATAAATGTGAAAATCGTGGGCGTGGATGTAACAATACAAGACTACTGGAACAAGGAGGATGTTCTATTTGGTATAATGAACTCATGGTAAGTATCTAAAGATGCAAACTCCCATTGATTTTCAAGAGAAATTACGCATCCGAAGTTATGAGAAAAGTCTCAAAAATTAGGTTGAAACCTCATTGATACAAAGATTTGAAATTTACTAATCGATTGGATGGTTTTTGGGCTATGATTTTTCAAACAGGTAACACATTTTTTTACTCGCCCAGTATTTGAAATTCCTTGTGAAAATACCCTGGCCAAATAGTGTATCATCTCACTCAAGTTTTCTCCCAGTTTTGTTGATTGGAAAGCTGCTTAAAAATGTCATCTTTTTTAGCCAGAGCTGAACTGTTTATTGTAGGTTTTTGTTTTCTAAACATTGTTTAAAAGACATTTGTGAAGGTGAAGGTGAAGTTGCGGTTTTTAGCGTCAAGCGCTGGGATCGCAGAAGTAGAGAATACCTAATCGAGTCAGCGACCCCTTGTCATGACGCTCAAGTGGTGGGGCTCGTACTGGGCTCGAACTCTGTCCGCCTGACTGTTCTGGCTGCAAAGTCCGAGGATTACACCTCTGCGCCACAACGCCTTCTAGGCTGTGGCTTTTTAGGAATTTTTGCACAGCTTTTGCAAGAAGTTAAACTTTACCATAGGCCAAGGCCAAGTGATATCTTTTGGTATCAAGTGACACTATAAGGCCAGGGTTTTTTCTTTTTATATGACCTGTGATTGAATCGACAATGGTTCCTTGAAACAATCATAAACTTTGACTGCATTCACAAGATACCGCCAGAATTTGCACATTTCTTTGGCATCAAATTCTTTGGGAGATCGCAACAAGTTTGTTACCGTCAAATTTCCTACCATTTTAAAATTGTACCGGTATCGTGTGAACGCTAGCTAAAATTTTGCTGCCGTCACATTTTTCACCGTTTTCAACAAATATCTACGAAAGTTTTGTGGCACATGTAGTTGTGTCTGACCGTATTCTCTTTTCTTGTTTGTAGTATTTAGGAGAAATCGAAGAACATCTTGGAGAGACGATTAGTGCAATTGAGCCTGATATGAAGGTGCCTTCAAACGAATTTGATGGAAAAGTTACCTATGGGAAAAAACGATCTAACAGAGGTATGGAACATTTATAGAAAATATTTGTTCAAGGTTCACACCATAAAATGAAGCAGCTTCTTCAAGACAAACACAATTTATATTTTATAGAAACCCTGCGAAACAACATGATTTGAAGTTACAAATCAATTATTGTTTTACCAAAAGAATGATTCTTAAGACTTCTTAAATGACAAGAAACTGATTGATTTCAGATTTAAAGAAAAATTAAAAGTAGGTAAAAAAGCTGGATGATTTTATGATCCCGATTTCCAAAGGCCCTTGCAAACAGAAGGAGTTTGTCTTTGTTGTCGCCGGGATATGATATTTTGGAGATTCTTGTTTTGTATAAAGCATTGTAGCTGGGGAAGGATTGTTGATGAATTGCCTCTTTTTCTCTAAGAAACTTACGCAAAGATGTTCTGGGCGTAAATATTGGATCATGCGTTTTAGGCCATTTTCCAGCTGTTCTTTGGGATCTTCTACACGGCAGAGAGCAACTGATATAGTACTTGAAGTAGCAAAAAATTTGCTGTAAAAGTCTGTACTCCCTTCCCTTTCATTTATTCATTTTTAGTGCAAGGATTTTGTTTATTTTTGTTTGGTTTAGTGCAAGGTTACTGCGCTGCGGAATTACTGCGATTGAAAGGGAACTTCTACATGGGGAAGGAGTAAAAGTTTTTAGCTATTATGCATTTGTTGATATGAATTCTCAAGAGGAGTTTTAGTAACATGAGTATTTTGAGGATCATTTGCAAAGGCTTCGGCGTCTTTAGCAACTTGGCATTTAACAATAATTTACTTTTTTGCAGGTGGAAATTTTTCATACCACACAGCAGAACTGGCATCATCTGTGAGAGAACTTGCAGCCCTAGAAAAGAAAGCACAGATATCGTTTCTTCAGTTCAAAAGAAATTGGCAAAAGACTTAACGCTGCAGAAACACCAGGTATTTAAATTTATAGTAAGGACGAATAACACTTAAAACATTCAAGAGAGAAAATTTTGAGTTTTGAATTAGAAAATGCTTAAAGCAATAATTTATGATCACGAGAATGCGAAAACCCGAAAAGAAATATTTGCTGGCTTTGAAATTGTCTTGCCTTTGCTGAGCCAAGAACTGTTGCCATGCTGTATTGTTGGGAGGGACTACAGAAAACCGTCTTTCAATTTATATGCAACCCAACGCAACCTAACGCAACTTATGATAATCTAATCCTAAACTAAGTGAGGTCCTAGGTAATTTTTACGTAGCCGAACATAGTAAAGCCAATTTTGAATCAAACTAACATAATCTATCATAATCTTAAGGAAATCTAAGCATACATAAGCCTTTGATGAAAATAGCCGTGCAAAGACAATAGGCCTTGACACGTGCCGAACCGTATTAGGGTAACTGGTCTACGTCAACAGGAAATACTGATATATGATTGGCTAGAATTTGACCACAAGTGGCTTGAGCCACTTTTATATGCTTAGATTCCCTTTAACTAAGGCAGAGCGATTTGCAAGCAAATTTGTTGTAAACTGATGTGGTCTGGATAGCGTAGCTACGAGCTTCCATTTTCTCTGCATCTACCTATAATCGCAGCATCCCCTGAAGGATATGCACTGCAGGTAGTAAACAAGCCAAACAAACAGGCTATGAAGCCTTTTCCTTCCTTCACAGAATTGTTGTCTGCAAAGCACGATCTGCATCTCAGTACAGATTGCTCAATACTTTACAATACTACGAACGTTTGGTGGCCTTACAACGGAAAATAGGACGTGCATGTTGGCACAACATACTACCTCGCTTTACCAAGATTTAGTTGCCCTAGCAACGAGTATACGTCACACTGAGATTGATTTTAACTGTTTCGAAAAAGGTTGCGTGCCACTGCTAAAGTTTGCGGTAGTAAAGGTCACCCGCTAAGCGAAACCGCCATGCGAAAACTCAGGTTTATATTTGAAAAGAAAACAGAAAGCATTGTGAAATGAATCTAAACACGATACTGTAACAGATGCTTTAAAGAAGCAACAGTGAAATATGGAATGCATGATTTTGAAACCTGCCGCTGTCTCGAGCCGTCTACACTGCGGCCGATTATGCCTGTCGACCTCTTAACGAAACTAGTGCAAAACTTTAGAAATTAGGGGCGGCGGAATATTTGGGGTGGACTCCAAGAAAGAGTTGAGGACACACACTTGAAGCTTAATTTTTCACCAGTTTTTTTACGAAATAGTTAGGCCGCCCGTGGAGGGTCGATTTATTATAGCCAGGGATGCAGGAAAGAGTTCTCAATTGGAGGGGTACAGCTCTTTATAGTTAATTCAATTTGATATGATTTTGATAACTTTCTAAGTGAACCATCCCCACTAGATGAGGAATTTACCAGAAGAAAGAAGTGTACCGGGTGTCCCAAAAAAAAGTATACAGATTTGGTTGGGTCCAGCGAACTGAATTTAGCTTTAATCAATGGCTAATCACTCTAAAAATGTTCCTCTGTAGTTAACTTGAAGATTGATACCTCGTTTTGAGAGCAGACATATCAATCTTGAAAGCTCAAATTTGTACCCACGTGCAAACCAGAGCTTTGGCCTTTTGGCCTAAGCAATTTCTTAAAGCACATCAAAATTGAAAACTGAAATCAAAGAAAAATCAACAAATTGCACAATGGGTGATTGGGGGATGACTTCTGGCAAACAGAATATAATAAGATCTAACATTATTCAAATTTTATCAAGGCTATCCCTGATTTATTCGCTGTGCCTCAAGAATTTGTTTAGGCCAAAAGGCCAAAGCTCTGGTTTGCACGTGGATGTAAATTTTAGCTTTCGAGGCTAATATGTCTGCTTTCAAAGCACCAATACCAACAAACGAGGTATCCATGTTCAAGTTAACTATCGAGGAACATTTTGAGAGCAATTAGCCATCGATTAAAGCTAAATTCACATCGCTGGAGCCAACCAAATCCGTATACTTTTTTTGGGGACACCCGGTAAGTAAGTAGGAAAATAGAAAAGAGTAATCTCGACACTTTTCCCAAGGAAAGAAGAAGTGGATATGGATACTCTATCCACCTACCCAGAGCAGTGCAGGAGGACACAAGAAAAAAACTCTTCTTTTACTTTGAAGGCTATGTATGTTATTCCTTTCCTTCAACCATTCAAATCACAAGTGCAACGAAAAGGCCGCTCACGACCAAGCTAGCTTGACAAAAATGGCTAACTGAGCCAACCGAAGTGCCAATCTGGAAAACCAAAGTACCAATCTGGAACAGTTTATCGCTTATTGCGTTTGCACCATATTCATGTTGGCACACTGTACTGTGGCTTCACAATAGTCTCAAATTTGCTGAATTCGACTCAATGAGGCGATATTACTGTAAGATCAGTTTGTTCTTATCGAAAGATGCCCCATCCATACGTAACAGATGAGTGACATTTATCCGGATTGGAAATGAAGCACAACCGAGATCATATCCTTATTCCGGTGGCAATATTGTCGTTCCATTGCCATTTTTCTAAAGTCACGAAAGGACTTTTTGCTCAGCGCTGCCGAGGGGCAAATCACTGATTTTTTTTCGTACACCTTCATTGAAATCACAAAAAAATCACACACAAATCACACAAAAACTCACAAAAAAATAAAAAAATCGCAAAAATATCACAGAATCACAAAAAAATCACAAAAAATCACACACAAAATCACACAAAAAATCACAAAAAAATCACACAAAAAAATCACGTGATTTTAAAATCATAAAAATCACGTACACTATTTTGAGAAGTGATTTGCCCCTCGAGAGCTGCAACAGAAAATTTCGAGCTATGTTCATCCATACTATATTGGTTGAATGCACCTAAACGTGGGAAGTGAACAAACAATTTTATGGATTTTTGTGTGGAGCAGTCATAGGAACTGCATCGTAATCCATACACCTAAAAGAAAGAATCAAGTTAAGAAATTTTTAGTGCTGAAAAGTGGATTTTTTATGCGAAATTAAGAAACATTTATTGCTAGTAGGGGCTGATCAAAGTGTTTTACAAAACATATGTATTACTCAGCAGTAAGGGTACAATGTCATATATAAGCTATATTGAAGTCAACTTCTTTAGCTTTGTTCTTGATTTTCAACGTAGTACTAGGGTTTCTTAAATTTTGAAGACGTAACGCTGAAACACCAGGTATTATAGATGTCATAGATCTGTACTGAGGACGAATAACACATATAGCATCTAGTTTTAAAATAGAACAAAAGAAGGCCGCGTACCCCTATTTATCCAATTGTTTTATAATCTCTGGAAATCACCAAATACAATGGAATACAAAAAGCCATATTTAGATTGCCCAGGCCCCTGAGTTAAGTTGCATTATATATCCGTCAATTGTCCGTAAGAGTGATGTTTTTGGCCATCGTAGTACTAGTTTCTTACAAAGGAGTTTCTTGCAAAAAAGCGTGTACGCTGGAAATATGATTGGAAGATATTGTATTACCATTGATTAAACATAAAGGAAGTATTTTTATCCGCTTATGATTATGTTGATTCCGCCCTCATCAACTCAGTCACGCTATCCCAGCTGCTACTAATTAGGCCAATGGATTTAGGCCCTTAAATTTTTAGTCTTCTGAATACAATGGGTACAAATGAATGCGCGTTTTTTATATTTACAGGGTGTGTGTGTGTGTGTGTCTTTTATTTTAAATCGAAATTACTTTTAGCTACAAATGCAACTAGTACTA
>REGM01000117.1:717019-749432 GCA_004194415.1 Aurelia aurita | reverse complement strand
TGATTTTAAAATTTGCCTTTCTGACATCAGACAAAAAGTCATGTTCGATAAAGTTTTTATAGCATCGATACGTTATACGTTTTGCTTTAAGGCGCGGTACCTGAGCTTTCAGTAGAGTGACTACGAGTCCATGATAATCACTGAGTCCTGTTTCAAATACGCATGTTTTTTTAAATAGTCTTGGTCGATTTGTTAGGAACACATCGATAGAGGACGCATGGTTTTTAGTGAAACAAGTTTTCTCGTTTACCAAATTTTGTAGGCCCATCACATCTGAAAAAGATTTTAACTTGTTATAACCAGGATGTTGCTCATTTTGGGTGTCCACGTTAAAGTCTCCCAAAACTATAATGTTGTCGTACTTCTCTAGAGCAGAATTCACGGAATTTGATAGCTCGTTAAAAAAACTATTCAAGTTTGCAGAGACAGGGGGTCGGTAGACTGCAAAAATCATCCACCTTTTTTTGCTGATAGTAAGTTCTGAACATATCGATTCGACATTCTGCGTTTCGTATGCAGTAATGCGGTTACATACAACCCCTTTTCTCACGTATTGCATTAGGCCCCCTCCAAACTCATTCCTTGAATCAGCACAGGGAACTTGAATCAGCCCATAGTACTAAAGTTTCTTAATTTGTTTCTTATCTTTGGGTGCATGAAGTATGATGTACTTTCTACCATGATGTACTGTTGAGGCTGTTTGCGAAATGGTTGATCAGTGGTCTGTCCGACACAGATTGATTTCTTAAATCATAGGGCAACAGTCAAGTCCCAAATATGTTACAAATAGCCGAAAAGCGGACTCTGGTCCCGTGAGACCGATTTGTCCAACAAGAAAAACTACCCAGTTGGTATTTTGGCCTTAATTAACAAAAACAATTCTGTGTCGGAAGGATAAATGATGAACCATTTTACAGATACGTTTCTCAAAATAAAAACCAACATCTTGCATGAAAAAGAGTTCTTCCATCCATAGGGCTCAACAACATTAAATTTCTGTGAATATTACTCAAGAATGAGGTTTCAATGACATCTTTGTCATTATGTCGTTGAATTTAGCTTCTCAAAGTTTCTTAGTGCTGCGAGTGCTGCTAAACATAGTACTAGAGTTTCTTAAATATCCGACCATCCTAGAAATAGTTTCTTAGAACTAGTTTATTTTATGAAAAATGTGTGCAAATGGAAAGAACCAAGAAGCGAAAAGTGTGCAGTGAACGAATGTCAGACGATTAAAGAGTGGAAGCATAAAATTTCACAAAACTGAAGTTTTTATAAGTTAGGGAGGTCTACAACGGTAAAAAAAAAAAAACGGTCAAAGAATTCTCACCTTGCATGAGAATCAATAAAAAATTCTAAATTCAAACATTATTATGGCATCGCTGTAATTGCAATCTTATTATTGAGTAACATTCATTATAACTGTGTTTTTTGAGTGTAACAGAACTAATTTGTTTTTGTTTGAAAAATTTGTCTGAAATCTGTCCTTTGTTAATTGGGGTTGGTTCCCAACTGCATAAAGACAAAGTGAGTCAGATCCACACTTACACGTTTTTTATATAAGAAACTGGTTTGGAAGAAACTAGTACTAGTATGGCCAAAAATTTAAGAAACTCTAGTACTATGTTTGAGAAGCGCTTTTTTAAGAAATTTAAGAAACTCTAGTACTATGTTTGAGAAGCGCTTTTTTAAGAAATTTAAGAAACTCTAGTACTATGTTTGAGAAGCGCTTTTTTAAGAAATTTAAGAAACTCTAGTACTATGTTTGAGAAGAAACTTTTAAAAGCAAAATCAAAGAAAATCATGGCGAAATTGTCGTTGAACCTTTATTCTTGAGTAATATTCAAGATAATGTTTTGTTTTGAGCCCAATGCAGCTCTTTTTCTTGCTAAACACTGTGCTGTATGTCGAGAAAACAAAATAAGAAACTTTCAGTACTAAAAAGCTCAACTTTTGATGTGAAATTAAGAAACTTTTCGTATTATGGGCTGATCCAAGTTTCTTATCAAAGAAAAAACGTGTATTTTAGGCCCTGGTACCAATGCCATAATTGATGGAATTTGGCCTTTAGAAGGTTCATACTGATTCTCAAGGAAAGTTTCAAAGTTGCTTAGATTCTTTAGACTTTCTCGAGGAACTGATTCTTAGAATGCCTGTTTTGATTTTACTACAAACAGGTCCTCCCCCCGGGGTCCTCCCCACAGAACATCGGCGATTTTAATAAGGTTCCCCTTATTAAAATCGGCAGTGGGGCAGAAATGCTTCTCGTACCGAGGCGCCAAACTTTGAAACAGTCTTGGCACTTAAGTCAGAAATTCCTCTACCTTGAGAGCATTCAAAAAGGAGCTGCAAAAATAGAACACCTAAAATTGGTTTAGTTTTTCTTTTGTTTATTTTATGATAATTTGTAATTTAGTTTAGCATAGTTCTCTCTTATGACTATGGTTATATATAGCATATCTTGTATTTATTGTAAATTAGTATAAGTTTTTAGCATGGCCCCCTGTAAATCAGTTTTCTAACTGGTAAAAAAGATAAAATCAAAATCAAATCAAATCAAGATAGCGTGACGTGGTAACTGAAATACGTGGTTGTTCTCCAAGTTGTTCTCTAACGATTCATTTCCAAATCTTTGGAGACCAATCGTCATCGGATAATTACTCATTATGCTGCCCAAAGGATGCCGCGCGTGAAAACACTCATCCGCCTGCTCCATGTTTCCGCTTGTGTGTTGAGATTCCAGCTCAACCGTCTTAATTCAATCCAAACAACAATAAACAGCTCTCATCTGCTACCAATATCTCTTTCAAATCTTCATACAATGCAAATATATTCCATTGCGTTCATTCATAATGTGTAACAATATGCCGCGCCGCTACCCCCAAGCCATACAAGCGGGCAAGAGTATTTTTGACAAAATGGTCCTGCGGAGGAGAAGTCGAGCATCCCGGGGGTTGCTGTGGCTTTGTTGTTGTGTTTCCTTGCAGAAAAACTATTGCTCCCTGGTTTAGCAGAATCGAAACAAAATCTTTTCGATCCACATAAAAACATAGAAGTATTACGCCTCACAAATTTTTTGCCGTTTGAATGTTCGCGTACTGTGAGTTTGCTAAAATTCTTAGCAGTTTGCTAAAATTCTCTGAGTTAAGGAAAGCTCTCTGAGATTCTCTGAGTTAAACAAATTAGTGGTATTACATAGGCGGGAGATCTCTTTCGCATTCGTGAGCACTTCATAACGAATTTTGACGCCCCTGTCCAGACATTACTCAAATAAGACGGAGAACTACCGCACAAGAACAAGTGAAAATATTCTTTGAAGTTCCTTGCCTACATGAGAGTTTCTTGGAAATTTTTTTCTGTAAATAAGTATTTAAATTTTTGGTGAGCTGCTCGTTTTGATTCTCATAAAGTGCTTCTTATATAAAATTATGTGCATACAGGTGAAATTTCTATTTGCCATGATGTAATACCATAGTTGGTTACTGGCAGTAGATAGAGCAAGAAAGGAGCTGGAAAATACTAAACTTCTGTGATCAGTGTCTGCAAAATATATTCTATATCTTCTATGCTTTTCAAAGGAATTTCAAAATTGAAAATTGTTTTCTTTCTCGGTTTCTTTGTTCTAGCTATACTGTATCGTAGCAATACAACCGTATGCAATCGCAGCATGCAGCTCGTTGTAACTCGAGACTGTGGCATATTATCAGGAAGACCGTAACTTTTAAGAATTTAAAGGTATTATCATTTGTTCCGCACGTAAAATTGTTTTGCTAAGTACCATTTTATTTCTGCAACAAAAGCTCTTGAC
The DNA here is from genome assembly GCA_004194415.1 of Aurelia aurita. Taxonomy (NCBI): domain Eukaryota; kingdom Metazoa; phylum Cnidaria; class Scyphozoa; order Semaeostomeae; family Ulmaridae; genus Aurelia; species Aurelia aurita. Next base: position 745,627 of record REGM01000117.1, on the reverse strand, counting down.
GCTTTCTAATTCTTCTGTTCCCTGAAAATTGGCTGTGTTGGTAAGATCTAAAATAATTTGCTTCGTTGTGTTGTGCACCCAAGATGAGAGTTTATTATGCACCCATGATTACTAGCATGCGTGCAGACTCTACTAACTGTTTTCAGAGAGGTTTCTCCTCCGTGATTACCTACTTCTTACCAAATGTTTTGATTACGCATCGCCCCCCTGACGCAGGCATCGCTGCGCGTGAACAGTTTTCCATAGGATATTGACCGAGGTATTCCCTACGGAGAGGTAGAAGAATGCTCCACAATCCTATTGGTCCAATGCTGACATTAATGAATGTTTTGAATGACAGGTACATGATTGTACATAATGCAAATCCACGTGAACAGAGGCTGGCTCCACCTCTACGTGATTGTGTGAAGTCATTGGCGCCGATCACAAACGCAACTCATAAGCCAACAACACAACGCAATGAGAGGCTAGGCCAGTTACATGTCAGTCGAAGAGAGATATACAACGCAGCTCCTTGGCGAAAGCCTTGGTAGTCTTGCTCAAAAGCCGGAAAAGAAGCCTCTTAATGGTCGTATGTGGACAGGATATACAAACGGTCACGGATTCAAGAACTCTTACGAACAAGCGGACAATACTCATAATGTTATGGCTAGTGAATCGCGATTTGGAGAATCTGCAACATGCTTCTCGTGCCTTAGGCCCTTCGCTTACTCCAGTGTTAAAGTCTTGCCGTGCTTGCATTCATTTTGCCTGAATTGTCTCGATGAAAAAGTCTCAAGATCGGTCACTGGAGAGGTTAAATTAAATTGCCCTTCGTGTCGCCGAGAAGTGAAACTATCAGACAGTGGCCTAGAGCATTTGCCATCCATACCATCAAGCACTTTCATGCAAGATATATTTCCGGATGTGATTGGGAGAAATACTACAAATGATGCCGGTGTTGGTATGTCAAACACGACAAGGCAAGGCCAAGGTAATCCAACAGCCTTACCTTTACTACCGCCATCTTCAAATCAGCGATCAAGTTATACACAGTTCCCAGAGTGCAGAAATTGTGATGAGGGTGCTACAGCTAACTCTTTGTGTCGACAATGCAATGAGTATTTGTGTGATAAGTGTGTTGGTGCTCACAACAGAGTAAGATTCACGAAAGAACACACAATAGTTCCTTTCCCTTCATTTCATGAAGCTCTACGACGTGCTTTGCTGTCAGAAGACTCCAGTAGCATCAGTGCAAATGCCCTTGCCTCATACAAAGCCCCCACAACAACCCCATTTCCAACACAAGACAACATCCCCCTACAATCACAGTTCAATTCTCAGTTTATACCACCCCAAACCCAAGGCAGCAACTTCCCACATACAAATAATAGGCCATTCCAACCACCGCCTGGCAGCCATTTCCAAAAACAGTTATCTTCTACGCCATTTTCAAGGAGCGACTCCTCATCAAGTCTGACTAATGTTCCCTCGCCACAATTGCAACCAAGAAATGGAATCTGTGAATTACATGGGAGTGAATTGAATATGTACTGTTCTAGTTGTATTATTCCAGTTTGCAGTGAATGTTACCAAGCAGAACATAAAATTCATAATCTCTTTCATATGCTGTCCGAACCCGGACAGAGCACAGCAAACAACGAAAACACCTACAGGAAGCTAATTTCGGAAGGCCATAGTCAGTTAAAGTCGATGGAAGAAGCCTCAAAAAGTGTCCTTGGAACGAAAGATCTGGTTGAAATACGTTGTAAAAATATTCTATCGGATGTACGAACGACGATGAAAAGACACATGGCCGCCCTCGAGGACAGAGAAAGGGAAGTGCTACGAAGAGTTGAGCAAATAAGACAGGTGAAGGGAAAAGCTCTTACAAATCAAGTAGAACGTCTTCGAATGCTTACAAAGTCGACCAAAGTAGCCTGTGATGATTCTAGAATCGCCCTGGAGAAAAATTCCGAGAATGAGATGAAGGAAAGCATCCGAAAATTAGCAGAATTGTTGCAGGAAACTCAAAACACTCGCTTTCTTCTCCAACCATGCGAAGATGACGCAGTGTTGTTTACGCCACCTGATCCTGCTCTGCAAACAGCCATAGGATCGCTTGGTACGATCAGCAGCAGTGCATACCCGCCCCTTTGCAGTGCTGTCGGCGAAGGGCTGCTCAGAGCAATACGAAACAAAGTGGGAATGTTTACAGTGATAGCCAAAGACCATCAAGGCTCTAATCGATGTATTGGTGGTGACATTGTCCGAGTAATGGTGGAGGATCCCGACGGAAGGCGGTTTCTTGGTGATGTGTTTGACCGCCAAAATGGAAATTACACGGTAACGTATAGGCCACAGGCCGAAGGTGAACACTTTATTTATGTGAGTATCAGAGGACAACCTATCATGGATTCACCATTCAGAGTAAACGTACGCCAAGGGAGGAATTATTCCGGAGTCGGACACTGTATGTTGCAGTTTGGTTCAGAAGGTGAGAGCGAAAGCCAACTGTGTAGGCCCTGGGGTGTTTGCACTGACCGTGATGGGAATGTTATTGTTGCAGATCGCAGTAATAACAGAATTCAAATCTTCGATTGCAAAGGAAATTTCATGTATAAGTTTGGATCTGCTGGGTCAAGAAACGGACAGTTTGATAGGCCTGCAGGTGTCAGTGTCGATAACCAAAACCGGATCATAGTGGCGGACAAAGATAATCACAGAGTGCAGATCTTCAAACTGGATGGCACATTTGTTTTGAAGTTTGGAGAACGCGGCAGCAAGAATGGCCAATTCACATACCCATGGGACACTGCTGCAAATAGTGAGGGGAGGATCCTGGTTTCAGACACACGAAACCATAGAGTGCAGTTATTCTCCCAAGATGGGACATTCATTAACAAGTATGGCTTCGAGGGTCCCCTTTGGAAACACTTCGATTCACCACGAGGCGTTGCCTTCAATCACGAAGGTCACATGGTCGTCACCGATTTCAATAATCACCGCCTCCTAGTGGTACACCAGGATTTCCAAACAGCCAGATTTCTTGGATCAGAAGGCAGCAACAATGGCCAGTTTCTACGCCCCCAGGGTGTTGCGATCGATCATGAAGGAAACATCATCGTTGCTGACTCAAGAAATCACAGAATTCAGATCTTCCAGCCGAATGGTAACTTCCTGTGCAAGTTTGGAATTTGTGGAAAAGCGCCTGGGCAGATGGATCGCCCGTCAGGAATCTGCGTCACTCCAGAGGGTATGATTCTTGTTGTTGATTTTGGTAATAACCGTATACAGGGCTTCTGAGCTCTGAACTCTCTTTCAAAGAGATTAAAGTTCTGTGTTTGACCTTTATGGTTGGGTTAAAGGCCAAAGGTGTCTCATGGTTTCTTGGAAATCCCCATTTTTTCTCGAAAAGCTGCAGAATTATTATGCTTCTCAGCATTCAAAGAAGATCTTGTTTAGCAAATCCCCCCCCCCCCCCTTTTGTCACTACCTTTTTTATAACCAATCAGGGTGTTCCTGCCACACCCTCTTCAGAGTTTGCTTAAAAGAAATGTACATACCTCAACTTGTGATATGTTTTGAATTGCTTCTTGCAAATACCAGTTGACATATTAATTGCAGGAGTTTGATATCAAAAGCATCCAAACTTGAATGCATATTATGAATTTTTGCTGCAAAAAACTTATAAAAAAGATTTATGAACCCCAACAATTACATTTAGACACGCCCTTCAATACAAAATCGATATTAGATAGAACGTTTTAGCCTTTTGAGAAAATTTGAGAATTGCTTTGAAAAGCCAAACCATTATAAACCACGCACAAAGTTTTTTGTGAGATAATGTTCACATTGCAAATCTAGATCATCACTTTCTAATGGACTTTCTTCAAAACAAAGCTTTAAAGTTGCATTATATCTTTCTTTAATTGTTATCAGATCAGAAGACTTACATGTTGTGATCAATATCTGACAAAAAGCTTTCAATATTGTTCATCATAGTTTTTCTTTTCAAAGCAAGTCTCGAACTTGTTCTTATGGAATAATTTTGAGGAAATAGCCCTGCCCTTCACTTAAGAAGGTCAAACACAGAACATTTGCCTACACTTTACAAATTTCTCTTAAAAAGATCATTCATTTTTCTACATGCATCATTCAAAATTCGTCCTATAGCTTACAAGCTTTTTAGATTTTTTATGTTTAATGGGTATGATAATACATATAAATAACTTTTCTGTGATTAATTAAAATGGTCTGGTTTTTACCGATGTCCAATGATGACAAAATTTTGTTGCTGTCTGCAAAACGTCAGGAAGAGCTGTTAGTACACACAAATATTCCTGTGTTTTATCATTGCTTGTTTGTAACGTGTCTAGCTATAGGGGGAAAGTGCAAAGGTTGTTTCAACTACTGATGTGATTATCTCCTAGAAATATCCCCTCGTTTGATGAACTCTGCTATTACAGTTAAAGACCCATAGCTAACCATGATCCTTTGCTGCCACGAAGTCGACTTTCATGTGATATGCAAGTCGTTTCTGGCCTAGGTTCTGTTTGTTTTTCTTTTCATTCGGCGTGTAAAGGATCATGGTTAGCAATCTTGAAATATCTATTTTAACAATGCCAAAATCGTACGTAGATGGCACCTTGGTGTTTACTGCAGGATAAAAACACTCTTGAGTTTTGAGCTCCGAAACATGATAGGTAAAAAAACTTTAATACGCTGCATTTGCCTTCCAAAGTGTGTTTTCATACACACTAGGCATACAAGAAACTTTGTGCAAGGAAAGATCCTGAAATTTGTCGATTAAATTCGTCCTATAGGAGATGTCGTTCATTTTACATGCCATCTTCATACATAGAAATATTTGAAACTCAAAATCTTGCTTATTTTCAGTATTTAGGCCCACTGCTAGACCTTGTAAAATCCTTAAATTCCAAGTTTTGAAAATCAGCTAATCCTCGCCGTTATAGCAAACGACATGGTGTCGAAATCTAAATTGCACCTTCTGAAATGTATACATAAACTTTTCATAATGCTATCAATTTCCACTATTCCATAAACATTAATTAAACGAGGGAACATAATTGATACTGGTCACATTTTATAAATGTAATTGTCATCATTGGACATGGGTATCTTGAGCTGTAGTTTATATTTTTGGGCAAAATTGCCTTGAAATATTCAAATATGTTCGATGAGTGAACTGAACTGGTTTGCAGTAAACATATGAGCACTGTTTGGAAATCGCAAATCGTACCAACATAAGCAGGATTTGAATTGTGAAACCATAGCTACTTAAACATATACACCGGCATTTTATTGAACGTTTGATCAAAGAATTTTTCTTGTTAGTCAAAAAGCTGAGCAAAAAGCATCATGCTAGCAGAATGGCCTACGCTTCTACCTCCATGAATTGAGGACCGCTGTCAATAAGATACCACTTATTTTGTAGCAGAAAGGCTAACGTAGATGTAGACATTTATTTCACTGAAATCGATCATGCCGTTTTAGAATTATACTCCATTTTGGTTCGGAGTTGTTTTAGAACAAGTTGCAATGAGGACTGGGAATTGGAACGAAAAACTTGAAAAGTTCAGATTGAAAATGGAGACAGGGGTATGATCATCCTGTGGGGGGGGGGGGGGAGTACAGACAATTATGTGTCTCTCATGTGTTAAAATATGAGTTATTTATTTACGTTCTTTAGAAGATGCATTTTTCAAGAAGCGGAGAATTGAACGAAATTTTGATCATAATTCTTAGTTGATTAACTTCTCAAAAACCCTGTAAGTAAAATTGCCTAAAACTCTAGAATTGTCTGGCCGATTTTAATGAAATAGATGTCTGCATCTAAGTTGATCTTTTTTGCTACAAAATGATTGGTGCTTCATTGTAATCGGTCGATAACTAATGATTATACATTTTGGCGAATGTGAATACATCATGTTGGGAGACCAGGTATACTGGCCAATACATCATTTTAGGAGACCAGGTAAACCGTCTTTTTGCGATTTCCAAGCTGTGTGCTCCAAATATTTGAAGCATAAATCTTAGATGGGTTTGCTTTAGAAGCTCTTGATCAACTGCATGGCATATTAATTTTAAAACTGCCTAAAATTCTTTCGTTAGACAGCTGCTTGGTGTACCAAAAAGTCCTAACGTTTGCAGAGTTGCTGGTTAGGGGCTGTAATTTCAATATGTCGATATTTACAAGATTCTGAAAGATTATATGTCAACTTAAAGACCCATTGCTAACCATGATCCTTTGCGACCCCAAAGTGGACTTTCGTATTATATGAAAGTCATTTCTGGTCTAGGTTCCTCATGTTTTGCTTTTCATTCGGCTCGCAAAGGATCATGGTTGGCAATGGGTCTTTAAGATTTCGATCCCTTGTTTGTTGCAATCTACTTGCTATTTACAAAGTTACATACTTTAGAAATTGAACTTCTTGGTATCTCCAAGCTAGAGGATTTACTATTGAGCAGCCTTTTTACTCAGCTTGAAGTAAATAAAAGATATCGAAACGAAACTACAGGTTCAAAGATATCGAAACTACGGTTTCCTCGTGATGCCGTTCCAAACGTAGCGACTGTTTGGACATCATAGATATCCAAATATTTTGAGTAGCCTTTTGGCACTAGCTTCCATTCAGCGACTGAGAAGTTTGCAAAAACGAAAATAGGGGGAAGGGGTCCGATTTGCCTTGGGGTCACCTTGCACGTTGTGGTGAAATCGCGAAATTACCAAAATGATAAGCCTTTACGATGTAAATTTTAACCTAGTAGTGGCATGAATCGCCCATCAGGTGAAGTACCAAGGCACGGGAATCCACTTGATACTTTGAAGTCGTTCGTGATTCAATTACTACTAAAGAAAAATGTTTGTTTAGCATGTATTTAGCCCAAAAAAACAAGACATTCAATAGAATACAAAGCGCTTAAAAAATACCAAATTTCGCTGAATTTTTTAGGCCCAGACACAGTTGCACTAAAAGTAAAGGTTGAAACAATTCCAATATATAAATTTGACAATCTTCAGACGGGAACCATGTAGGCCCATTTTAGGTAAATTCAAGGACATCCAATTCATTGAGGGCAAGGAAGTTGGTAACAAGCCAATCTTGTTTTCAAGTTCCCAGTTTCGTCTTGTTTGGTGTAATTTTGGTGTATATTGGAAGCTGAGATACAACCAAGTGTTGACCTGATTTGTTAATTGTGATAAGATTAATCCCACACACATTGTAGCGATTCATTCAACAAAACTTCAACACTTTTATGAAAGAAAGATGGAAAGGACCTGTTCATTCTGGGGCCTGGTCACGTTTTCCAAACAAATTCACCACGTGTTACATTGGTGCTTTTGACAAAGGCTTAGGCCAAAATTCCACTGTGTTAACGGAGCATATCACTCCCTAGAAATGACGTACAATTTTTCAGGAAATCCTTTTATTTTTCTGAGAAAACGCAGAAATCCTGTAGAAAGCCTTTTGTTCCCCAAGAAATCTCGTTTGCTTTTTGAGAGAGAACACAGTTGATCTTCATTTTGCCTACACTCAAGACATTTGCCGAAGAGACGATAAGACGTTGGCTTTGCGTTCAGCACTATTTAGGCCACTTTTTTTTTAGATCTTGTTCCAATATAGATAAGTTTCTTGGTGAGTTTCTTGGCAGGTCGTTTGATTTGAAAATAGAAAATTTCATAAATTGTTCCAATTTTCTACCATGATAGGACGATTTTTCAACCCAATTTTACATATTTATTTCACCAAAACGAGCTTAATTACTCGCTTAGGCCATATTTTGCTTGTTTGTCAATAGGCAACCAGAACAACCTGGCTGTTTGACGTCACTCAGTCACTTTAACGAATACCATGTCATTATTTATTGATGATCATTTTGAAATTCAGCGAGAATTAATTCCGAGGAGAATAACTTCAAATTTACAGACAGTAGGAAGCATAGCTCTGGAAACCATCTTTTACTTCTGTTCTCATGGCAGTTTTCAACCCAGGGCTGGAATTTGCAGTCACGTGTCAAACTTGATTTTCAATTGTGAAAACGGTGCAATATTTCGACTACGTCAGTGCATCAACAATAGTGATTAAGCGATAATAAACGACAATAAGGATTCAATTTTTATCCCTTGTCAAAGCAAAGAGGGCTGAGGGGGGCTGAGTTTTCAGCCTTCTGGTGAGTTTCAACCTTGGGCTGAAAATTTCCCATGTAATCGGCAAAAGCATTTTACAAGTCGTTCACCAGAAAGGGGAGCTGGAATTTCTCCTGGGGCAAGGGCTGAAATCCCAGCCCAATGGTGAAAACTCATATGTAATCAGGCCCCAAGAGACCTGTGGCCTCTCACCTTTCCGGGGCCAAAGGGCTGAGGTCAAGGTTCAAACAGGCGAATAATAATTGGATTCAACATAGTAATCCGTAATCTATGAACTCAATGGTGGTTGTTATCAGGAATGTGAATCACCACTCGCTGTTTGTTTGATAAAGTCTTTGTGAATTGTTTTGGGCGCCATCATTTCAAATACCGATCTCTGCTGACGTAAATGTGTTTATTTCGAGATAACGCGGCTTTGGACTTTTTCAAAAACAATTATATCTATCGAATTTTGATTGTTTAGTTTGAAAATACCAATACCTCTTCACAAGCAAATACACACAACTTGTTTTGCGTATTTGCAACGTTTTATAATGCCTACTTTATTGCGAAACCAGGCCAAAAACAGGGAAGTCTGAAACTTTGGAACTTTGGAACTTTGAATCTGTTCTCGCCAAAAAATTCCAAAACAAACAATTTTTACCCGATTTATTAATTTGGAGATCAGCTGATTGCTGTTGTTTGTCAAATCTTCAGATCTGTCCAATTTTGATTCGTTTGATGGTTTGATCATGATGCTTTGATGGAAAACAACCAGTATTCTTCAAGGAGAAATCTTCCTGTTTTTCTACTTTTTGTTTCTAATTTTCGTGTACACGAAAGCCATAATTTCACACGTATTTTGTAGTTGTTAGGCCACAGTCAGGACGAGAAAACACTCAAAAACAAAGAAAGTTTTGCTCCAAGAATCCTTCAAATTCAGGTTGATGAATACAAATATCTAGTAGGCATCATACAACATTGTGATTTTATGATTCCCTCAAAAACTCAAATTCTCGAATCTGCTTCGTTGAATACTGTACTGTAGGTCTGGAATGGGGAACGGGAGAGTGGGATCCAACGTATGGTTCATATAAGTAGACTACGTGCAAGTTGTCATGATTTCGCTACGACGTGCAAGGTTCCCACGGCGGATTTCTCTCGTTTGTGATATTGACTAAATACAAACACGTATGTCACCACACACGCAACTCATACAGAACGTATAAATTATTTTTTATTATTGCAAATATCGATTAAATAATGCACACGTATACAACCTGTCCTTCTTGGAGGGACAAATAATACTTATTCATCTATGGACGCACAAGTAGTTCAGCGCTGTGGCCCTAGCCACCTACTGAACATTAAGACTGTGTAGTGCGTATATTGTTGAGGCGTTCACATCGTACACACGACCGACTGGATGCTTTATGTGAGTGAAACCTTAGGTTCAAAGGCGAACTAAAAGTAGTGTTAGGCCTACTATAGTGCCTCTAATTAACATCAAGCAATATGGTTGCTTTAGGGTCCAGTTGGGAAATGAGGACAACGAATGCCTAGGCTCTCAGAAGATGGATCGGGTCTGCTTTTACCCAATCCGTCTTTTGTTAGATATCATGTCCCCAAAAGTTTTTGTAAATTTATCTTGGTACAAATGTAAGAACTTCAAGTACCCTCAGCTTTACCCCCCCTTGAGCTCAATGTCACCTTAACCCCGTAAAGGGGTTAGTCAACGCCTAATTTAGCTAGTAAAATATGCCTTCTTTTTCGTGCATTCGCAATAAAAATACCCTTATCTGTCTCATAAATCTAATTATGCCATCCAGGCTATTTACAGTAATTCGATTACAAATAACAACAAAGCCAGTATACAGGCTAGTAAAAACAGTTTATATATGCCCAGCCCTATTTTTATAGCTCAGGCCTGATATTCCAGAATTATTACATTTCTAATGACCAATTAGATTGGCGTAGGCATTTCTGTCCTTACTTCCCATGGATTCCTCTTTGAGAATTTGTAGATGTAAATTGCTGCGAAATAGCATAAAATCATGCAAAAGGATTGAATTGTAGTTTTAGAATTCCGTATATAGATTGNTTTTCGTGCATTCGCAATAAAAATATTCATTGGGCTCCTTCTTGGAAGACACCAAGGTACCCTTATCTGTCTCATAAATCTAATTATGCCATCCACGCTATTTACAGTAATTCGATTACAAATAACAACAAAGCCAGTATACAGGCTAGTAAAAACAGTTTATATATGCCCAGCCCTATTTTTATAGCTCAGGCCTGATATTCCAGAATTATTACATTTCTAATGACCAATTAGATTGGCGTAGGCATTTCTATCCTTACTTCCCATGGATTCCTCTTTGAGAATTTGTAGATGTAAATTGCTGCGAAATAGCATAAAATCATGCAAAAGGATTGAATTGTAGTTTTAGAATTCCGTATATAGATTGATCAAGCGTTGATCAGAAAATCGATTTGATTTGTAGTGCCTCTACACCAAAGCCAGTGTAGGCTAGACTGGATATACTAACGCTATGCCATCAGAGACGACTACATTGTGAATTTCCTTCACAGGGGCAGGTTTTCTGGCCTCTGCGGAGGAGATTTTCATGCTCATAGAGTGTCAAAGGCTCTTGTTCAACCAGCAGCCTTTGCGCGTAGATTTCTATTGAGGCCGCCATTTTCGTAGACCACAAAAATTGTCATTTTAATAGAGCAGAGCACGCAAAGAACCATGGTTGGATAAGCGCCTTTAATGAAAGGCAAATCCAATGGTTTGCTTGTGAGTAATCAGAGGACTGTAACACCGGTTTCCTTTCAAAGGTGCATATTTGGTTAAAAAACAGACACATTTTTTAGGCCCCACAGCCTGTGCTGTAATCTACCAACAAGTTCCAAGTTTTCTGACGAATATCGCATTGAATAACGGAATTATTGGCTGTTAGTTTGACACTGGTCACAGCAAGTCGTAGGATAAGGTGCAACAAAGAAGAGATCATTTATTTGAAGTCAGTCAATCAGTTTTCGCATGGTCACTTTCATGGGCTCCCTGATTGGCAAACTAGAAATACTACTTCAAATTTATATGATCGTTTCTTCATTTTTGGATCTTATCATATTAAGTATGTTTTTTATCTTAAACTATTAACTATTAATTGTCTGATTTGCTTTGACCCGTGTCCGATGAAAACTTTCTGCAAATTATTCCTTTATTTCAACTTTATAAATTATGTCCCAAAAATTGATAGCATTTGTTGATATCACTATGAGCAAGGCCTTATCCGTGCAAAACTTGGTTTCAATGCATTGGTAAACTTGGTTTCAATGCATTGGTATTTTTGTCTGCAAAGCAGCGTGTAGCTAGTTTTTATTATCATTATTAATATTATACTTAAGCCTATAATAACTGTTTCCGAGGGCAATACCAGAAAATATTAACCCGAAGCCGTCAGTACAACACCGAGCTTGCGAGGTGTTGTACAGAGGCTGAGGGTTAATATTTTCGGTATTGCCCGAAGGAAACAGTTATTATATGGTTTATTACCCTATGGTCAGGGCTGGGTAAAGGCCTTTCATTTTTTTAAAAGTAAAAAGATAATTTCAAAAAGCAAAATGATCGAAGACCTAGCATGAAGCCATTGCAAACGAAGCCATTTGATGCTGTTCGAACTGATTTTCGTGTTCGAACACTGATTTATGGTTCGATGCTGAGTTGTTACGTCATGAGCGGGCATTACCGGATAATAATGCCCTATCATTACGTCACATTCGGACGTTTTCAGCCAATCAGATTGTATAACAGAGTTGCTGCCCTGATNTTCGGTATTGCCCGAAGGAAACAGTTATTATATGGTTTATTACCCTATGGTCAGGGCTGGGTAAAGGCCTTTCATTTTTTTAAAAGTAAAAAGATAATTTCAAAAAGCAAAATGATCGAAGACCTAGCATGAAGCCATTGCAAACGAAGCCATTTGATTCTGTTCGAACTGATTTTCGTGTTCGAACACTGATTTATGGTTCGATGCTGAGTTGTTACGTCATGAGCGGGCATTACCGGATAATAATGCCCTATCATTACGTCACATTCGGACGTTTTCAGCCAATCAGATTGTATAACAGAGTTGCTGCCCTGATCATAGGGTAATAACGTATTATAATACTATTATACCTTATATTCCACGCAAAACATCTTAAATTTTATACTTCGTACCTCGTTCGTTATGTTGAAAACTTAATCAGATCGATCGTGTCAGAAACTATCTGGTGTCTATTACTAGAAGCCTTCAAAGTTTATAATACAGTAATAAGCTGTTTTTAAAGGGGCTTTTTCAACCGGCATGCTTGGCGCGTGGCATCTTTTTGTAGTCGCTATTTTCATGGACCATGAAAATGGCGACAACAAAGAGACTACAAAAGTGATGCTTTCGCTAAGCATGCCGGTTGAAAAGGCCCCTTTAAGTTGAAGATTGTCCCTTCTGTTGTAGTCTGAACAGCCAGTAACCCATAGTAACCCCTTCCAGTTCAAAAATCGTCTCTATTAAGACTGAACACCGAGATATTCTCCAAGCCTGGTTAGCCCTCCGTAGCTATACTAAAGTGTGCTGTGTGCTTGTAGACCTACCAAACTGATATTTCGTTGTTTTAGCAACGTTCATGGTTCAAATTCTGCGCCAGTCAGAACGAGGCTGTCGATATCAACCCTAACGTTACATCAAGAGAACTTTAGTTTGATAACATGTAAGCCTTCTCGTTATGGGATCTTGATAGTTCAACACGATCGCTAACTTGTCTAAAGTTTCAGCTATTGCCATGTGGATGGTATCTTATAGAAGTACTGTATTGATATTTTGCAAATCAGGTACAATGACAAATGCTTCCGTCTTTTGCGAAGGAAACTATGCCATGTTTTCACGATGTATAAATTCAAAACGTTGAGTTTTAGGAGAAACCAGCAGTGGGGTCCTTTCCCAGCAATATTTCACTTTCAAATGCCATTCCCAGCCCAGCCCAGCCCAACTCTGTTGCTTTTATTTTTGGTAATCCAAGTCGCTTACACTTCTTCGAAGTCCTGTTTTAGTTAAACATCGACAAATCAAGGGAGGTTGCGCCAGTTCACATGCCAATAGCTGTATCTATCATCTGACTTACATTTTTTTATGGAGATATTATTCGTAATTTTGATCGCTGGATAACGTAGTTATTATTGCTTAAAATATACGTAAAACTGAAGTCATTTATCTAACTAACGAAAGCATGCATATAGAAGTTTTGGTAGCATATAATGATACTTCACCGACCGGGCAACTCATCCGATCGTAAAATATAAATATACAGAGAATAAGAGAAGAAAATGTGATATTTGAATTATTACCAGAATTTTGATGCAGAATTCCAAATACTGTCTCAAAAACCTGGCAAATTTTTCATATTTTGCAATTTCTTGAAACTGAGAACATTTTCTTTTCAATAGAATGGTTTCAAATTGAAGCTGTGTCTTTGTGAAAGCCCAAAAGGCGCCCTGGGTACCAGAGCTTCCAAAAATTTAAAGGAAAGTCATTTAAAGTTGCCTGTATGCCGTTTAATATAGCAGTCACTTGTCCTATTTTTGATTCCCAGTTTTTTATTTTTCATTACGCACTCATTACGCACAATCATACGTATCCATTCACACATCTTACGTATATGTAGATAGAGGAATATTTCCGTTTGAGGACTGGCCATCTTCCCTTCACGTACCAATGCAAGGAAACTGAGAATCAATTTGATTTGTCAGTTGCACTTCAGGTGTGTGGAAACTTACACAATTTTATAAGTTTTGAAACCTGAAAAACTCTTAAACTGAGAGACTCGCTAACCACACCAAAAAACTTTAGGTGTCTGCACGATTGACAATATTTTCATATTTGGTAGTTAGTATTGCAAAAACTGAAACGCAAATATTATTTACAAATTATTATGTTGCCCTTGCCCCGAAACCTATTAGGCTCCTAACCTCTTCGCACAAAGACTCGCCCCAGGTCTATTTCCTGAAGTCCATCTGACCGATCCATTTCCCATAGTTCCCGGATCCGCCATTCCAACATTCCGTAAAGGAACAAAGGGGTGTTGGAATGGCGGATCTGGGAACTATGGTACAGGGATCGGTCAGACGGACGTCAGGAAATAGACTTCACGCAAGTCTACTTCGCACATACGAACTACCAAACGAACTCTGGTGGTTTCCTTCCTCGTGTCGGGGTCCATTGTGTCTCCCAAATCAGGTTCCTGGGCACCAGGACATGCTCCTCCGTGGAGCCACCCTTTCGAAGTTAAAAAGCTGCAAAGAGATAGATGCAGGCAAGAGTAGCAATGATAGAAGCATGAAACTCATTTTTTCGAATATAGGAATATTGTGCTCAGTTGGCATTATCTGCACTGTTCTAGAAAAAGCGGGTGCCCCCTCTCTATCTCCACGGTCTTCGTAGGCCTGAAAAGCTCAAAATAATACCCCATTCACACTGGCCAGTTAACCGAGCTTAAAATAAACCAGGTTATTGAATGCTGCGTTCTAATTGGTCGATCCAACAAATTGAAGGCATTTGATTGGTTAAAATTTAACCTGGGTTAGACAAAGCTGGTTTAACTGCTTCAGTGTGAATGAGGTATAATACTCCATTCACATTGACACAGTTGAACCAGCTTTGTCTAAACCAAGTTAAATTTCAATCAATCACTCAAATTTGATATGTTGGATTGACTAATCAGAGCTCAATGTTCGATAACCTGGTTTAGTTTAAGCTGGTTTAACTTGCGAGTGTGAATAGGGTAGTCTAGGAACCGTCCGTTTAAATAACAACTCAAAGTTCTCGACTCTAGTGCATCACTGTTATGTTAGATACCTTGTAAAGGCTCTATTTTTCATCTTCACCTAACAAGAGACATAGGGGTGTGATTATATATATTCTAAATTGTAATACGATACATCAACATACATCATCACTATAACAAAGTTCTGTTTGCGTAAAAAACTTGTTTCTTCACTAATTCTTATTCTGTTCGTACTTTTAGAATAGTACATGACTCCCTCAGATGCGTAGATGTAGAAGATTCAAAGACTTACTACCTGATTCGTATGTTTCCGCTTGTTCGTAGAGTCTGCACGCAGGCTAATATAAGTAATATCCTAAATAGAAATCTGTCAGACTTACTACCCAAGCCGTTGTTTCCGTTCTTTTCATATTTGGTAAGTAGTTGTAGAGCAACCAAAGACGCTTTCGGGGGAAAATCTGAGGTGAACAATTGTTGAAAACATTTTTTGAAAGGTTTTCAGGGGAGCTTTTTCCCGAAAGCGTCTTTGGTTGCTCCTAAAACTGCTTGCCACATATCAAAAGAACGGAAAAATACGGCTTGGGTAGTAAGTCTGACAGATTCCTCTGTAGGACATTGATTATAATAGCCTGTATGGCAAGCGGATGTCACCATAATCAGAAAAACCCACTTTTTCTCAGATAAACTNTTACAGGTAAGGCCCGTTTAATTTTATAATTCTTCTCTGTCATCAACGACGTCACTACGGAGTCACATGAGATTTTAAAGCCCTGCAAGCACGAGCTTAGGTATTGAAAAACCGTCCATAAAGATGTTAGAAAAAGAAACATCCCTGAAGAACATAAAAAATGTTTAACCAATAAGCAAAGCTAAATTCTTGAATTATTTCTTATTAACTAATACAAAGTCTCCAAAATTTTGAGAAGTAACTTCACGTTCATAATGTTTAGCAAATGTTCTTTCGTTTGACCAACCAGCGCTTTTAATAATTTCTGACAAGTTCATTCCTGCTTGTTTTGTTGCAGATGTGGATGCTGCCCTGCAGCTGTGTGCACTAAAAACGCCCGTGTCTATGCCAGAGTCACTTAATGTAGCTTTTACCCATCTTGCAATTGTGTCCTTTGATACCGGGTTATGAGGCTTATGAAAGCTTACAAATAGTGCCGTATGTTCCCCTCTAAGCAATTTTGTACGTTCTAAATAATGTGATAATGTCTTTACAATGCATAACTTCGGCTCCTCAGGGTAATAAAGCAATTCTAATGGTGCCTGGTGTTTCCCCGGCTTTGTTGTTTTCAAAGGCTTGTGTATAGTTATCCGAATCTTATCCGAAAGTGTCTGTATCTTCTTTATATCTATCGTATGAATAGTTTGACAACGCTGTCCTGTTACCAAGCAGAGGAGTGTTACTGTTTTGTACGAGAGATTTTTTAAACTGACATCCTCAAGGGCTGGAAAAGTTTTAAAATAAGTAAAGACTTTATTTACGTCCCAAATGAAGTTGTATTTCGGCAATGAAGGTCTTAACTCAAAAATTCCTTTCAAAAATCTACGAATCAAGGGGTGTTCCCCAATAGGTAGTCCATTATCTTGAAATATTATGGACGATAGGGACGATCTAGCAGTGTTAATAGCACTATAGCCAAGCCCATTTCTAAATAGCAAAGTTAGAAATTCAATAACTTGTTCTATAGCTGGGCATAAAACTGACACTGTATTTTCCTTACAGTAGGCCTCCCAGCGTTTCAAATATGACTGATACTGTTTTTGAGTACCTGGACGCCAAGAAGATAAAATAATTTTTTGTGCTTCCTCAGATAAGTTGGTAGAGCTTAATTTTTGGCGGACAAGAGGCAAACCATCATTTGTAGCTTTTTGAATAGGGGGTGCTTTACCTCTGGCCTGTTCGGCAGTAACAGCACATTCTGGCTGGCATTCAATTTGATTGGCGGTCTGAGCATCAGTTTCTTTGCCCGAGGGAACCACGGCTGTGTTGGCCAATTTGGAAGGACGCATATTCCCTTCGCTTTGTCGTCCTGAATCTTCCGTAAGACTCTTGGTATCATGCTGAAAAGGGGAAACGCATAAAAATTGTAAGTGGACCAGTCTATAGTGAATGCATCAACTGCAAACGCCTCGGGATCTGGTTTAAATGATAAGAAACATGAAAACTGTTTATTTATCCTTGTTGCAAAAAGATCGATGTCGGGATAAAAATCAAGGTGTTCTAAACACGAATGAAGGAGTTTTGGTTGCAATTGCCACTCCGTTGAAGTGTTTTCTTTTTTCCTTGAAGCACTGCCTGCCTCGATATTATCCTTCCCGGGGATGTGTGCTAGTGTTAACCAAATATTCCGATTCATACACCATTCCAAGATTTCTTTGCACATGTCATTACACTTTTTTGAGTGACTTGTGCCCATATTATTTAGCACAGAGACTGCAGTAGTGTTATCTGACAAAACTTTGATATGGGTATCGTGAAATTCTTTTGCGAATGTTTGTAACCCAAATAACACTGCCTTCATTTCGAGATAATTTATGCTATTATCTTTTTCACAGAGGGACCATATCCCCCCTGTAGTCATTTCATTATAAAATGCGCCCCAGCCTGCTAAGGACGCGTCCGTTTTGATCACATGCTCCGGATTTACCCGTGTGAGTGGTTTGAACGCCACACTAATATTGCGTATCCACCATTCTAATCGCCCCACGGCAGTGGGGCCATTAAAGACTCCCCCGCGTAAAAATATTATGTTGTTGTTGTTGTTAGCAGACGGAGAAGAGATCTCAAATCGCAAGATTTTTCAAACAGGTTCAAAACCTGTTTGCCAAGCCTGTTGCTTTGTTTCCTTGCAACAAACAGCCTTTGAAAGCAAATTCAATAGAGACATCATAAAGTTTATTTACGTCCATCATGGACTTTATTGAGGAAACTGCAAATTTCTTCTGTTATCTGGTACAAAGCGAGTCGGACAAAACAACTGAAATTGAAGACAACTGCAAACCAGGGGGTGCTCAACAAAATTCATCTTCGGTCAGAATTAAGTAATGAAAAAAGGGGGTTTTTTTTGTTTAAGATGTGCAAGCTAAAGCCTACAAAGTAGTCAGCAGAAATTTGTCAAAATAAAATTATTTACGATAACATCTTGCCTAAATTTGGCATAAGATTTTGAAAGATTTGCAAAGAGACTTAGTTGTTACTTATGGTAAAATAGTGGGGCGCCCCTAGTGTTAACTGTTGGCTAGTCTGTAGAAGCTAAGAACGTGAAATTCCCATCATTCTGGGGACTCTTCATCTCGAGTATTTTCAGCCGGTTTGCCAGCAAAAACAAGTTCGAAAAACCAGTTTTTCCCGAATTTACAAAGGCATTGTTTTTTAAATGGCCAATCATGCTTCAGTTAAAGCTTTTATGTCGCTATATAAATCTAATGGCAGACATTAGATCATTTGTCAAGAGAGTGCGTAGGGTGCGGAACTCACGAAAGCGCGGTTTCTTTTGATGTTTGTTGATTGCAGTTTTGCATAAAACGTAAAACAAAGGGATTTGATTACCGTCTCCCATCGCTTTGAAGGACAACTGACAAAGCGAGGCTAGGAATTGTATTTATAACGACATAAAAGCTTTAACACAATTCAATTCATCTCTGATGTCTGGATTGGAAACTGGTCAAACCAGTTGCTAAACGAAGTCTTCAAGACTAGCAATTGTGAGGCTACATTGTCTTTTCGATCATCAAATAAAAGTTGGACATTCCTGAGAAATTAGATGATAGCAAAAAGCTTTGTTCCTCATTGCCATTGACGTCAACACTATCTTGTGATGAAAATAGGTTGTTTTGTACCCATATCTATGTTTTGTACAAAAGACTGATTACGAGGCTTAGTTCGGAACAGGGAGCGGGGAACAGGGAGTGGAGCGGGAAACCGGTACCCTGCGTGCAGCCTAAACACTCCTCAGCCAAAGAGTAGACTTTGGCCGAGGAGTGCTGAGGCTGCACGCAGGCTAGAAACCGGTCGGAGGTACAAGTCCAAGTGAATGAATGACTTGAAAGGAGCGACGTAGGGCATAGTTAGGGGAATATGTTTAAAAGTCTAGCCAATAGGTTGTTTTGATGGTTTTAGCCTGTATAAAGAAACATTGGGAGCACAGGGATTTTATCATTCCACACCCATTGATGAGGCCCTATAAGGGGAACTTGAAATATGGAATAATTCAGTTTTCGGAGAAAAAATATAAATATTCAACTTTTTTAGTTTTGAAATATGAAATAATGATTATTGGAGGGGTGCCCCCGACCCCGAATTGCTAACTCCAGGGTGCCCCCGACCCCGAGTGCTGACCCTGAATTTGCCGACAAAATGGGTGTTTCTTGGGTATGATTGATGAACGTGATGCAAATTGACCAAATTTGCGGACAAATTTGCTGAAAAACTAAAAGTTGGAGGGGTGTGGTACCCCCGCATCCCCCCCATTTGGCTACGCCCCTGGTGCCATTGATTGCGCTGTGTTAGGCTTATGATAATATGATATATAGATGTAAGGGTGTGAAAGGCTAAAAAGCCTATGTAGCCCAATATAAAGTTTCACTAAATAACTACAAACTTATCTTCGCTCATGTGTTTATCGAACGCTTTCTCAAACGGACTGAAGATAATTTAACGATATGGTAGCTAGGCAGTAGACTGACTACATGAGTCTCAGTTTTCAGCATTGAAGTGAATTATAGCTAAAGCTAGGCAGCATAAGTTCTTTTTGGGACACCCCTGTTAACCAAAGTAAAATGTAAGATATTAAACGTCGAGAAAACTGTGCACCATCATACCTTTTGATTTCCTCTGGCGATGTATACAACTCTCCAGTCACATTTGAATACAAGGAATATTTTGGCATTTTTATATCTATCGTATCGAGGATTTTCTTGAATATTTCTTGAGCTGGTTGCATCAGAGGTGTATGAAATGCTCCGCTGACTGGCAACTCCGTCACTTGAATCTACAATAGATAACGGAGAGATGAACACACAAATTCCTGGTACATCAACGATTTTCAAGGAGAAAGCAAACAAGATACGTCAAAACCCGAGGGCTTGAAAGCGCAGTGCTGCAAGTTCAAAGCTGAATTTAGCAAACGTTACGAAGGTTTCTTGAACGTGGATAAATGGATATAAATATCTACCGCAACGTTTTTCTATTTCTTACGTAGCAGTAAAGCAACATGGATTTGAATTTTCGAAATGTTCTACATCTGAAAAAGAAGCAGCGAGAATAAATCTAGTACAATGAGTTTTTTGAATAGCTAATTTCAATTTAGCGCGCTCTATCAATTGTTTCTTCTCTTTCAGTCAGATTTGGGAAGACTGCACTTTAGCGGACCAGCTTTGTGTCATATCTCTCGGGAAAGTATTTGACCAAATAGCCTACTAATCCTAACTTAACCCTACCTTACCCTAACTTACCCTAAATAAACCTAACTTACCCTAACTAACCCTAACTTACCCTAAAAACCCTTTCCAAAACCTAACCCTACCCCTTATCCCATGACACATTACTTGCTGATATTGAAAGTTCAATTCAATATCAATATTTAAAGTTGGTATTTACAGTAGTATAAAGAGAATACTAATTCAAACCAACTATTTACAAACATAATATACACAAAATCAGTAAAAAAAGAGATTATATAATTAGCGACATATTTTACAGGTGCATTTATCTCCAGCCCAGTCTCTGATCCTCTTTTTAAAAGCCGATAGTGTTGATTTTTGTTTGATACTGTCATCGAGAGTGTTCCAGAGGAAACTACCTCTGAAAGACAGTGATTCGAGTCCAAAGCCCAATGTCTTAATTGTTGGCAGTAAGCAATAAGTAAGTAAGCTGGTCCGTTAAAGTGCAGACTAGCCTCAGATTTTATCTGACGGTTTAATTTTCTGTTACCAGTGTAAGCGAAACACATTTGCAAATATTTCCATTATTCAACGCAACTTTCAAGTTCAATCCATGAAATTTTGAAACGTGTAAAAGTTACGAAGTACCTTGCCAGTTGCAAGTGCTAGCAGATCCTTCTCACAGTCAACAGTTGCACCAACTACACCTCCTTTTGGATATGAATCAATCACAACATCGATAAATGTATCAAAATTTGGCTTTGCTGCCTTCTTCTCTTTCAGTATTTCTTTGCATTTCTCTCGAAGATCTTCAATTTCTATTCCATGCACGAAGTATAAGCCAGATGCTGAAAGATCACATGCTTTTTGCATAGCTTCAGCTCTTGCTTTGACAATTGTAAATGCTAGAAACAGTTATAAAATGGAACTTGTTAATGGTAGATTGAAACAAGTTCTCAAACAAATTGCCAAAAAGCTTGACAATAACATTGGCACAATCTTAAAAACTCAGTTGTTACCAAAACATACTAATACCCCATTCACACTTGAAGTTAAACCAGCTTAAACTAAACCAGGTTATCGAATGGGGCCTTCTAATTGGTCAATCAAAAAATCGAATGCATTTGATTGGTTGAAATTTAACCTGGGTTAGATAAAGCTGGTTTAACTGAGTCAGTGTGAATGCGGTATAAAATGACGAATAAATGTAGTGTTCCAAAGAACAAAGAGTGATTTTTATCCTAAGAACATTTGCAGATGAAATTATTTGAGTGTAGGTGTATCATAGACTTATTACATGAGTCCTTGTTTTCGCTCCATTCCCCCAACAACAAATAACAATTCAACTCAATGGAGCAAAACTTTGACTCATATCATCAGTCTAGGTGTATCATTACCTGACGGAACCTCTATACAATAATCTAAAGCATTGAAAAGGTATTTGCAGGAATGGAAGATTCTTCACATATTCTTCACGGAGAAAGTGAAGAAATGAGAACATAAAACATCTGTTTGATCTTAACTGATATAACTTACAGTACTGTGACCAGTGACAGAACTAAATATTCAGCCAATGATTCTAGTATTATCTAACACCTTTTTGCAAATGAATTTAAAAAGATGATTCTGGTTTAGCTTCCATCTTGTGAAGAAATATATAGAAACACACAAATTTTGTAGACTATTACCATCTTCTGTTGTTATTGAACCAGCAACTTGCAGGGCTGCAATCTCACCCACACTATAACCAGCAATGATCAATTTCTTGAAAGAAGAAAAGAAAACAATTTTAATTGCTTGTTCCGAATCTTCTGAAAGAGTTTAATAGAGACTGACTTAATTCTTCTTTAGCAGTGCTACTGAGAAAACTTTGTAGTAAAGAAATTCAATCTCTTCACTAGAATGTTTTCTTAGTAGTACTTGTACATCCTAGCTTTATGTATGTAGGAAGGCATAAATCTGCATAATTCAACAGTTCCATAAATCACCTAAGATCTATTTCAGAAAATATATAAAAAGTTTGATCTTATCTGTTAAAAGCCTACAAATCATTTCCTTAGAGCTGGAAAAGCACACTTCTTCTCAACATTCACTAGCCTGCAAATGAAGTCTTGTCTAAATTGAATACTATGTGCAGTAGGAATTGCAGATTTAATCAAGAATTTCATACTGTATCATAAATCCATGGTTTCTTTTTCCTCAGCAACTCAGCTCCTACAAGACTTGCCAGAGTAACAGCAGGCTGACAATGTACAGTCTTATCCAACTCCGACTTTGGTCCTTCAATACACAGTCTGACAATATCGTAACCAAGTACTAAATTTGCAGTTTTCATAATTTCTATCATTTGGTCATTCAGCCTTTTTTCCAGGTGGAGATGATGAAACATTCCAGCATATTGAGAGCCTTGTCCCGGACATAGAATAATATTTTGAGTAATTTCACTTGGATTACCAAACCATTCGAAGGGGTCTTTCCAAATGGGTAATTTCTTCAGTTTAGTAGTGCCAAAGAATCTTGCATTTTTAAATCCATATAGCTTCAAATGTATCTTTCTGAGCATTTTTCTTGAGCCAGCAGTCACTAATTATCAAACGCTTTTGCCAAAGCTCTCCAAGTTCCTGCCATTTGTTGTACCTTCAACAGAAATATTTGTAAGATTCTTAATTTTTGGGTTCTTAACTTAAAAGGTAATGTGTCCATACAAGTAGGCTTCCCAGAGCAAGGCATGTGATCAACTAAAATTTCTTTTCAGTCACGCATTACAGCAATTTCCTCTATTCATGTGATCAGTTTGAATATCAACCAATCATTTGCCGAGAATTTGATGGATATTGACAGGTTGGGTATACGCTGGCCTTATATATGGACACATTACCTTTATTTAACCACAGCTAAAAAAAGCCAACTAAATGTTTGGTAATTTTACTGTGTTCATCTTGCTGAGAAAAATTTTCCTGGCCACAAGCCTTCAAAATTGCAAAACTTCAACCTCCTGTAGCTCGATCATTACTCAAGATAATGAACTCCAATTTCAGATTTTGGTGAAAATTTTTGTGCTAAATTCAAATATTAAAAGATTTCTTTAAAGTGACAAAACTTTTTGTGTACGACATCAGATTCCAGCTCACAGATGTTCCAATCAAACCTACAAGTTTCAGCAGTAAAATGAGTATACAGAAAATCGTTCCCTTTTGAGACACCAAAGAACTTTAGTGTACAATCTTGTTTTAACAAATAGCAGAAACAATAGGTCTATTATTGTTTTTTAAACAATGGGATTTGTGAGTGGATGCACACCTCTACTTCTATATAGCTCGGATTATTCAGTATATAGATATATATGCCCAATCATTTGCTATCATGAAAATATGAGTCCATCCAAGCAAATTATTCTTTTCCAATGCTGTTGATTTTTAATTCAAAATAAAAATAACGTCCTCCTGTTTTTTGGTGCATTATATTGAAAAATACGGTCCTACACTACAGTAAAATCATTTATGAACAAGATGATTGATGTGATTAAATATTGAAACTTTTCTTTTGTGTACGTAGGAAAGCGATTTTTCCAAATTTTTAAACAACAAACATCACATCAGTTTAATATGGTTAGAAGACTTATTGAGAGTACAAGACTCATATACTTACAAGCAAAAGGGCTTGAGTGCGAAATCTCACTCTGGTTAATTTCTTGTTTGGTGGCTAGGCCATTTGAAGGCAAATGAATTTATGCTGACAATGCATGACAATGCAAAATTCGTAGACAAAATTCTGAAGTGAGGCTTAAAGGAATGGCTTCACTCTCAAACGAGGCTAAAACGAAATTGCCTCCTGCTCAAACCATAAATTTTAAACTGCGCCGAGATCAGCCGTGTACTCTCAAAACTCTCAACTCACGGAAAGAAAATCAAAGTATAAAGTGCACGTCAAGACAAGAAAGTAGACAAGAAGGCTGTGCAGTGTATATTCATTATTGGATAAAGTATTTGTAGTGTAGTTGGCGATGAGAGAGCTCAGCTCAGTGAAAGAAGCAAGGTTTAATTTTTTGAAGAAAGGCAACATTGCCGCCAGGAGGAGGGGACTTCCAGTCCAATAATAATATCTTGCTGGGACTTCCTGTCTGCTAAGCTGGATCTACGAGCTGTGTGAATGAGAAATCAAATTGTTTATGATGGCTGGCTGTAGCTATGAGCTAAAGAACATTCGATAGTCAAAAATCTGAGATGCCTCTTTCGACACTGGAGTATTCCAGAGTTAATACTCAATACACAAGCTACTGCTAGTGTAACGACATTTTTGTTCACGACATGGATGACTATGATGAAGATATCACTGAAAATCCTTTCTACAAAGCATTCCAGAGTAAAGCAAAACCATTGTATTCTCTGGTAGCAGAGAACAGATGGATGGTAAGTAGTTGCACAGCACACTAACAGCTCCTAGAAGCTCCTAGAGAGGAGGAGAGATGCAGGGGGACTGCAAGCCAAGGAAAGGGAATTTTGCAGCTGATTTGCCAAGCCCAAAATGTAAATATGCTAATTAAATTGGCATAAAATACCCTAAACTAAAGTTGGCTAACTAACTAACTGAATAAATATAAACTTCTGCCCCAGGAATTTGCATCAATCTTGGTGATAAATGAAATAACAAGCCGATGTTCCATAGTATATAAGATCTTTGAAAGAAAATTCATAAATTTAAATTTATAATTGTACTGAAGCATTTTTAATCTTTCAAATTTTTTTGTCATCGGAATCTATGGTCAGCTTCTGAATTACATGTCAATAAAATTTCCAGGGCAGACAACCTCTTTTTAAATACAGCTCAAGAGTGAGTTAGCCATATATTTTTTACGAATTGGATAGGTTTATGGCAGAAAACATGATGAAATACAGGACAAGTGTTAACAGATAAAAGGGCTTTGGCTCTGTTGTTTCATTCTTAAAATGACTCTCAAACAATAGTTTCTGGGACAATAACATGTCAGGTTTCCTTTACAGCCTGTATTCAGCCAAAATTTTAGCTTAATAGTGCCTTTGTTTATTTACATTTGCAGGTTGGCTAGTCAGCCATACAGTTTCCTTTGCTTGCAATCACTTAATTGATTTGTAAACTTTGCAATGGTGTCAAACTTGCTTTTGTTTAGTTGCTTTCCTGACTGTTGGATTAGCCTTAAAGTAATTAAAAATAAAATGACCAAATAAAGGTTTTTCTCAGTTTCCTCAAAGAATATGTGTTATATCTTTTAGGCTTTAGTAAGAACTAAAAATCTAAATTTGTATGTTTTGCAAATTTTTTTCAATAGTAATTTTTTTAAATTTTATTCTGAGGCAAATTAGCAGACAATTTATAGCTTTATGAAGGTAATTTAAGCACTGATGTTAAATGGCAGCTACGACGCAGCAGCTACGACGCCCCAAGCAGACCACTTATCGAAGAGCTGGGTTGGAAGACCATTCAGGAACTCATTCAAAATGAGTCTGAAACAATGGTCTTCAAATCCCTAAATGGGTTGGCTCCACAATACTTGTGTAACCTCTTCACAAAAAACTCAGAATGCTCCTCCCGTAGCCTCCGCAATACAGAAACGGACCTGAGGCTACCTATGAAAAAAACAGCAAATGGACAAAAATGTTTTTCTTTCAGAGGAGCAAAGTTGTGGAATGGCCTCTCAGCTGAGTCAAAGCAAGCATCCTCCCTGAGCTTATTTAAGCAGTTGATTCAGGGTTGAACTCTTTTCTTTTAACTGAACTTTTAACATTGTAAATAGGTTTTTATATTGTAAAATAGGTTTTAGTAATAGTTTTTAATATTAATGATTTTCTGTAATTTAGTTTTATTTTATGGGAGGGCCCCTTGAAAACCAGCACTTGTGCTGAAGGGCTACCCTCCCCCTTAGATAAATATATGAAATATGAAATATGGCAGGTGACTGAAAATTGCCTTTTTCATGATGACAATAAACTTGCCTCTAAGGAGGAATCTTTTAATTATTCATTCCAATACTTGTGTTCTGCTGCTAAAAAGTTGGCCATTCAACTTCCAGCATTTCCTGGGAATCACAATGGCTTTGCATGAAGCAGACCACACCTTTTCTCAGCTAGCTGTTTTTATTGTTTGCAAAATCCAATCATTTTTATCTGTCTGAAGATAAGAGGATGCACAGTTTTTAGATCATTAAACTTTCATGAATGCTTGCTTTCTTTTTAGAAATGAGTCTATGCCTATTAATTATAAACTGACCAATTTGTATCTTATATCAATTGGCTTAAAGCTGAAATAAACTTACATGAAATCTTATAAAAAGTGTGACATTGTTGTCTTTTATTTTGAAATTTGAAACTGTGTTCTGAGGTTTAACTGAAAAGCAAGAGTTCTATTTTTAATTTTGTTTTTATAGCTATGTATCCCAAGAAAAGGAACAACTGCAAGAAGTCATTACATAAATCAACAATTTGAGACACATGTTTTGAAGGTGATAAAAGATGACAGCAATCATTATGAAACTCACAATGGAAAGGTGACATAATCTCATCCTAATTGGCTTCTATCTGAGGAATGCGCAAATTTGATTAATTAGAAACTTTAGTATTGAAATCAGTTTTAAAAGGCTGAAATGTTTTCTTTCCATGTTTGCATACACAAAATGTCAGAGTAAAGGTGCATTTTCATTATGAAAGTTTTGAGTGTAAAGCGAACAATTTTAAAGGGAATTGATACTTGCATGCATACATCAGACGAAGTATTTCTCTAGCAAAAAACTCATTCTCTGAAAGTTGAATTTCTTTCAAATTCTTATGTTTAGTGCGTGCAGAAACTTTTCCATTCAGTAAAAATGCACCTTAAACTAGAAGAAAGGAATATTAACCATCTTGCTATACAGTATGCATTTGGCAAGATCATAGAATGCTCCTGGTCGAATTGCAAATCAGTGAAGGAAAGTTATTCAAATACTTTTGCAACTTTATATTTTCCAATGTTGTCAAATGTTACCCAACATCGAATGTCAGTTAGTTTATGATATTGCTCTTTATGAGCATTTTTAGGACATAAGTTGTCCCTTGCATTTCTTGATAGACCTTAATGTAAGATATATAATTGACAATGAGATTCCTAATCCTGTTGTCAAAGTTTTCTTTGAATGAGAACAAACTATCTTTGGCAACAGATTAAGTGTGACTTTCTTTCCTCAACAGCAAGTAAGAATAGATGGAAAGTTTATTACAACAGTGAATGGCTTCTCAGATGTAAAAACAGTGAGAATATTTTGTTTGAATACATCTCTGTTAACACTCTAACTGTTTACTGTTTTACCAGTTTAAAATTAATTAAAATTGTTTGTTATATGCAGAGATGGCTATTTTCCCTGACAGGAGTTGCAAGTCTAACAAATGGTATATTTTGGGGGTAAGATAAGGAAATGCATGCCATTTTTCTTCCAGGCAAAGTTGTAAACACAGGCTGTTAGGAATGGCTCGGAATAAACATCAAACTTATCAATCATAAACATCAAACATTAAAACAAGTGTTTAGTCAGAACACAAGAAAAATTTGAATTCCAAAAGAAAAGCCCTTTTCTCCACAAGGGCAAGTACAGCTTCTTTGTATTGTCATTTCAACATACTTTTCATCCATGAATTTATCCAAGCTTTTTTTAAATATTTTTTCTGTTTGCAGGTAAGAGTACTGTTTGAAGAAACATTCTTTAATCCAAAAGAAGAGAGCTACTCTATTCTTTGTATTGAGCAGCCACTTGAAGGAGGAGGTAATTTAAAACAATAACTCTGTTGGTTGTTGTGCTTGTCTTAAAGATGTTTGTTACATATTCTATCCATCTCTCAGAACTTGGCTCTGTTCACCAGTTCTCTGCTCACTCCAGCATTTTTCCTGTTAACTTTTGGTTGGTGAAATCAAGAGTTTTGATATTTGCAAAGTTTTAATTGCATTCTATGATGTTCAAATATTTCTAAGCCTCCTGGGTCTTTTCTTTTGGATCTAGGCCCTAAATGAAGAATTTTGTGCCTTCAGACTTTGGTGCTCTATAACTGTTCTTCTGAAAGAAAGTCTCTTAAGTTAGTTACACTGCATTTTGTTAAAGCTATGGCATATGCCATTGCCATGCTCCAGACAAAATTCTCTAGCAATATCCCATTATTGTTCTATTCTACTGGGTGAGTAAAAAAAAAATCCCCGTTTGGCCAATGCCCCCCCCCCCCCCCCCCCCACCCCCCCCCCCCCCCCCCCCCCCCCCCCCCCCCCTCCGC